>CM030832.1:35904695-35997195 GCA_018105865.1 Metaphire vulgaris | reverse complement strand
TTGAGAACACTGCGAATCTTGGAGATTTTTACAGAGAAGAACTTAGCAAAAGATTCAGCAAGTTCTGACAGGGAAATGGATTGAGGGAGAGGTTTTGAGTCTTTGCGATGGAAAAGATCATTTACAGTTTTCCAGAGCTTACGTGGATTTGAGCTATTTGTTGAAATGATGTTAGAATAGTACTTCTTTTTGGCAGATGTAAGGAGATTATGATAGCGGTTGGTGGTGGAACGAAGATTTAAAAGGTCAGATGGAGAATGTGTTTTATGGTAGGTTCGCTCAAGACGTCTGCGAAATGACTTGAAAGCATGAATGAAAGAGTTATACCAGGGTTTGCTGTTATGAGACGAAAAAGGTCTAGTAATAATAATACTACTAATACTAATAATAATAATAATAATAATAATAATAATAATAATAATAATAATAATAATAATAATAATAATAATAATAGCATGTAATATTTTAAAGCATTAGGCCATCTGGCGAACGTTAGTTGAAAAAATCTTCTGAGTTTTGAATAAATGGCAAAAGAGCTATCATTCAATTCGAATGAAAATATTGCACATATATTTGGCAGAATTATTTATATTTTTTGCCAAACAAGATGAAAGGAAAGAAATAGATATTAACATTTTGTGAAAATTATATTTTTTAAATGGTCAAGGAACAAACCTTTCTTACGCATCTTACGCATCATACGAGATGTAAGGAGGATTAGACACCTCATCCCTTCCTCTGCACTTATTCCTCTGGCTAACGCTTTGGTATCGAGTCGTCTCGACTATTGCAATTCACTGTATACTGGTATTTCAAAATCCGACTTAAACCGCCTGCAAAGGATTCAGAATTCATTAGCCAGGGCTATCACTGGAACTGCCAAATATATGAGCACATCACACCGATCCTAAAATCACTTCATTGGCTATACCTGTCAAACAAAGAATTGAATTCAAGATAAGTCTCATTGTGCATAAGACGCTCCACACAAATCAGCCAATGTATCTCCGATCGTTACTGACTGCTCAAGACAACCAGCACTCAACGAGGTCATCTGATGCTACTACTCTTTACATACCCTATAGCAGGACTACTACTGGAAAACGTGCTTTTTCTGTCGCCGGACCCAGACTTTGGAATTCTCTGCCGGTACAGGTCCGCCAAACTGATTGTCTTACTACCTTCAGGTCTAGACTTAAAACACATCTATTCCTGACTGCATATCCGCCTTAACCTGGAATCTGGAAGTACGGACTGACCTTTGGATTACAACCTCGATTCACCACGGACAATGATTCACGACTACGATTATTCACTGAAGCGACCATCGACTGGTGCAGATGTACTACTACAATGGCGCTAAAGAAGTCTACTACTACTACTACTACTACTACTACTACTACTACTACTACTACTACTACTACTACTACGCATCTTAAAGCAAAGAACTAAAGCCGCAAAGCGGCAAGAACGCTGACTCCTTGTTTTGTGCTATGTAACACGCATGGGCTAGGGAATTGTGGGTAATTTCAGTTGCGACATCTCGCGGCAGGAGTTTTCATAACAACTTTTGTTTTGGAAGTAATGGTCGTTTTTATATTTTCGAAGTTAAAATATAGCTTGTTTAACGCGTTTACTGCGTTTAAATTAATTCCGCTGGCTACATATAGGTAAATTATTGTAATTGATGTGCAACTAGTTAGATTAGGCATGTTTGAATGTGTCATCGACAGCGTTTGAGTGGATATTATTAGCCCCTGATGGGCAGACTTGAAAAGTGCACTAAGTGTCAGGTAATGTGGTGTGATCGTCATTGATGAATGAATAATTTTGCATAATTATTTTAGATTAGTTAACTCTAACCATAACTCTGAGTCCCTGACCATAAGTCCATAACCCTAACCCTTTTAAACGGAATTTCTTTCAGTGTTTACACTTTCAAACTATAAAATCTGATTCCTCATTTCCTATAATTCCCGCATTATCTCCTCAAGTCTTCAGGTCTAAGCTTACATCCTTCCTTTTTCTAAAATCATATCCTCCATAGCTGTAACAACCTAGCCTCACTGCCCTTTGGATGTTGACTATTGCCTGGCTGATAATATACCTTCCCCATAGCTTTTAAGAGAGGCTGAGCGCCTAAGAATAAGCAGCTACTGTTGTGCTGTTTTCCAAGGCGCTATAGAAATCCACGAGATTTTACTTTACTTACTTTACTTTACTTACGGACTACTTTCGGCTCCGCCATGCTCGTCTCAACGTCTACCAATTTTATTAATTTATGAATATCATCTTATGCAAAAATCACCTAATCAATTACAACCTCACAACCCTGTTTCCTGCATTTTACATGTGTTCGGTTAGCCAAGGTTTTTTCATAATGGTTAGCAACTTATATAAAGAATTTGTATGTAATATAATAATATTTTAATATTAATGCCTAAAAAAAAGCATTAAAAAAACAAAGGTAATGGTAGCTACAGACAAAAGGATCAAAATCAATATCATGTGTCGTGGGCAACCTATCGAACAAGTGGAAACCTTCCGTTATCTTGGTTCATTAATTACAGAGGATAATGACTGCAGCTCTGAAATAAGATCAAGGCTTGGCATGGGGCGTTCAGCCATAAAGACACTCACTACTGTTTGGAAGGATCGGTCGCTCAGTCTGCACATAAAGAAACGCCTGATGGAAGCATTGGTCTGGCCCATTGCAACATATGGAGCTGAAGCTTGGACAGTGAAAAAGGCAGATCAGAAAAGAATCAATGCTTTCGAGATGACAGCTTTCAGAAGAATGATGTCCATCAGCTGGAAAGAACATAGAACAAATGCCTCAATCATAGAAGAACTTGGGGAAAATAGGCGTCTATACTCAGTTATCAAATTTAGGAAACTGAAATACTTTGGTCACATAGTGCGAGCAGACAATTTATGTACAACGATACTGCATGGCAGAATTAATGGCAAGAGGAAGAGAGGACGGCCTCGTAGACGATGGACGGATGATATTGTGGAATGGACAAAACAACCAATTATCAATTGCTTCAGAACTGCAAAAGACAGAGTCACGTGGAGAACCTTGTCATCAGCCTGCATAGCCTCCGACCCTCAGCAATGAGGATGGACGATACCATACCATACCATTAATGCCTACCCAAGACAGTAATATATAGTGGCATTAGTGGGGAATATTCAAATGGTGATATGATTCTTTTGTTATGATTCAGTGTTTTTTCTCAATTTCAGAGAGCACACCCTGCACGTTTACCAGAGTTTGAGAAATACAAGCGAAGCGGTAATGAATTAAGTGGAAATGTCAAGAAACAGTCAAAGCAGGAATCATTCATTAACACTGGGCCATTCCAAATTTCTCAGAGTCAGGTGGATAAACTAATAACTAACTATATTGTTGAGGAGATGCGACCTTTATCAACTGTGGATAAGCCAGCATTTCGCAAAATGCTAATTGGCATAAATCCATTGATAAAGGTGATGTGTTGGCAAACATTAAGTCTTCGTGTGGATGAAAACTATGATCGGATGAAAGCCATGTTGAAAGATGACTTAATGCAGGCGAAAATCGTTTGTACTACTGCAGATATATGGACAGTACAAAGCAAGAGCTACATGGGTATGACTGTTCACTATATCAAGGATGACACAATTACTGGTCTCTCTCTCGCCTTTCTGCAGCTCTTGCTTGTCGCCGCTTTTATGGAAGTCACACTTACGCCAAAGTTCAAGCCAACAGAAATTGAATGTTTGCAGGAGTACATTACTGTTATGGAACCAATCGCAGTTGGTTTAGACAAGCTTCAAGGACAGACAGATACCTTTTTTGGTCATATTATGCCAACACTACATACAATCCAGAGCAAGCTGAGAAGTATGTTGCACAAATCAGTAAGGTACTCGATGCCACTTCTTTCTGCTTTATCGCAGGGGATGGAAAAAAGATTCGGCGGTGAGCTCTCACTTACGTTTGCAGCAGCCGATAAAATAATAGGTGCCATTGCTCATCCATACTTCAAGTTGCGGTGGTTACCTGAAGATAAGTCGGCAGCTGCCGACAAGCTGAGAAGTATGTGATATGCTCGAGTCTGACTGAGAAATTTGGAATGGCCCAGTGTTAATGAATGATTCCTGCTTTGACTGTTTCTTGACATATGCTGAGAAGCTTGTCGGCAGCTGTTCATCGGAGCTGTTAGAAGTCATGCTGAACAACAGAAGGCAAAAGATGTGAACAGCAGCATAACCACAGGACAGCATTCTGACCCAGATGACTTCTATCACTTTGAAGAGACGCATGCAGTGGACGTTTCTTGTAATGAAGTGGAAAAAGAATGTGCCACTTACATTGTTGATCTGGACGTAGAGCTACAAATGTTGTCAAAATATCCACACATAAGGGACATATTTATTTTATATATGTTCCATCTTCAGCTCCGTGTAGAGACTGTTCAGCATTGGAGTCCCACGTCAGTAACTGTCTAAGCAACAACATGTTTGAAAAGTTGTTGCTACTTAAAGCAAATTGTGTTTAGCTATTTTTCTCCTTACTAGAGTTATTAAGAAAAAAACTCTTCTTGGATATTTTTGTTATCAATACTAATTTCTAAAAAAGTATCTTAAAAAGTATCTAGTATCAAGATACCAGTGGCGTATTTACATTTGGGCCATGGCCCCTCTTTGGTCTTGGCCTAGCCTGTCCTCACACCCCCATTAGGCTCGCGCGCAAGGCCGCCAGGCTGGCCCCCTTACCAAAATTCTAAATACGCCACTGCAAGATACTTTCAATTTGTGTTTTGTATCTTGATACTTTTATATCATGTATCTAGTATCAATATCTTTGATACATTTCCTCACATGTATTTGTATCTAAGATACATTTGAAAAGTATCTTTAACAGCACTACTGATGATCGATGACTCTTAACGTATAATCTTGCCTGCCTGATGCTTATGTTTGTATTGAGTTACTGTCAATCTAAAGTTTACATCAGTTTTGGATGTTGTATTTTTTCACTTTCTCAATCTGTAGTGTTTACTGTTGGTTGCATTGTCACAGGATAGCATAGATCTTAAGCAGGGTGCAATTTGTGACCTGGAGCAGTGGGGATGTCGAGCTTGGGGAATGTAGTTGTTGGGGAAAAGTAGCAGTGGAGGGATGTAGCAGTAGGGGATGTAGTTGGGCAGTGGAGGGAAGATTCCCCCTACAAATCGCGCGCAGATCTTAAGGATTGAGAAGTAACACCCAGTGGCGGCTCTAGGATTTGGCAAGTGGGGGGCCGTTGGGGTGGCAACTTCTAATCATGGGGGCCAACCTTTTGCTGTTTAATGTATGTAGCATTAAGTATAGGGTCCCAACTGGGGGGCCAGGCACTCAGTAGGGGGCACGGCCCCCCCCCGGTGGAGCCGCCACTGGTAACACCCCCAAACTTTATATCTCTGATGACTGCTTTACTTTTTTACTTGTCAGATTTCTTGAGATTTGACATACGTTTCTTGGGGTTTTTGCCTGTCAGACTACTTTTTTGTGGGATGGCATTTTCTCGCACTTATGCGGCAGAGACCCCAAGTTCCCAACATTTTACCGACACTCCCGAAATTCACAATTCTAGAAATAATCCTGGCTTATAGTACCTCCGATTTTTACGCTAAATTTGCCCCACTTCCATTTATTTACTTCCACTTCAACTATCTAAAATGTTTATTGTAGTTAAAATATCCTAATTACAGATTATAAAGACACAAAAGAATAGAACACAATTTATTTATTGTATTCAGTCGATAACAGCTTGCATGGTAACTGGTAGTCAGAGCGTAAATGAAAACTCCTGCCGGTAGAGGCGCTAGTAGCGCGTTAGGGCCCATGCGATTTCACTGTAGGCGCAGAGTCGACGTTCTTGCTGCCTACGGCAGCTTTAGTTCTTTGCTTAAAGCCCCGTGAAAACATCAAAATCGCGTAACCGTTAGGTAGAGCATTTTTCAAATTCAAATTCAAATTCAAAATTAGTTTATTATTTTCCAAATTTTCCAAATAAGTGCATAATAACATCATCACAGTGATTACATGTAAAGATCATAGTAGTAATAATAACGTCATAATAGTAATATTTGAAAATGTTGACATTTAAATAATTTGGAAACTAAAGGGAGAAGCAGGAGAAGAGAAATATTCTCTGTTCAAGGCCTGCTTTCCCGGTGAACCAGTAAGCTTATACTAACTATGGACATGTTCCAATTGACTGAGTACTATGTTTATAAATACAGAAAGCAAGTAGCAACTGGAAACAAATTTTAACATATGGTGCAAAGTGAGGGTGCAGCGTGCAAAGTGCGAATACATATACATATTTAAGCTAATTTTTCGCAGAATCAAGGTGACATATATTTTGAGATTAATGAACTTGAAATAGTTTCTTTAAATTTATGGAGGATTTAATTTTCTTAGTTTCATTAGATAGAGAATTCCAAACTTTGGGGCCAGAGAATCTAACACATTTTTCATATATTGACGTATTTCTAGTATTAACAAAGAAGTTGTCAGTAGTACTTTGAGTATAATGCGAGTGGATATCAGAGCAGAGGTTAAAATATGTTTGAAAGTGGGCAGGAAGAAGCATATTCTTTATTTTAAACATGAAGGTAGCTACCTGAACAACCTGAATGTCGTGGATTTTTAATAGGTTTAGGTGTTTGAAAAGGGGATCAGTATGTGCGAGGAAGGGGGAATGAGAAATAATCCTTATCACCTTTTTTTGGAGGAGAAATAGATTATTTATGTTTGTGTTAGAGCAATTTCCCCAGGACAGATTGCAATAGGTCAGATATGGTAATATGAGAGATTTGTATAGCAAGACTAGGTGAAGAGAGGGAAGTGATGATTTTATTCTGGCTAAAATTCCTATATTTTTGTAATTTTTTTAGAGATTTCAAGGAAATGTTTGTCCCAATTTAGGTGCTGTTGTATTATTATACCGAGAAACTTAGAAACAAATTTTCCTCGCACAGATTCTCTTGTTGGTGGAACTGCAGAGCAAAATGGTCGGAATACGCTTTCTTTGACTTGGAATTTGCTGATGATGTAACCCAGAGGTTCCCAACCGGTGGTACGCGTACACCTAAGGGTACGCGAAGAAAAAATTGTAAAGAAAAAAGAAGATATAATTATATAAAGAGAGGTGCCATCGCGAACAGTAGATGTCTGTTTCGATTAACAGAAAGAAATGAACGTGAGACAAAAATGGCTTAGACGTATGTAGTGTGGGCTGTTAGGTGACTGGCCATTGTGTTAAAACAGGCGGCACAGGCCATCGTATTGAAAGGCTTGAGGACTAAAAAGGTCATCGCCATTTTTCGCTATGTGAACTTATAAAACTATAAAACAATGAAACTTCGAAAACTGTGAGTGAGCGGGCAACGACAACGAGGGCGTCCTATGTGCTTAGACGAGCAGAGAGACTGGCTGGCAGACGCAAGTGGCCAGGTTGTTCAAGGTTCAAAATCGTAGCATGCAGCATTATCCGGAATTGTGGATGGCACATCGAAAATGTTTCAGGTTTTAACCCCTTAACTGGGTGCCCCGAGTAACGCTCGTCCATTTTGCATTACGTTACAAATAAGTGGCCGGTTAAGGGGTTAAGTGAAAAGGCATTTACGAGCAGAAAAACACTGCCAGGTCAAACAAACACTTCGTGTTTTTCTTTATTTTCCTTAAAATGTTCAATTTATAGGATATCGCGAATGTCCATACAGTGACCATACTTGACCTCTCATCTGAATGCCCCATCTAGGGGATGCCCCGGGCCACCGCCCCACCGGCAACTTCTACATGTCACTGGCCTAGGGGGTACGCGCGAAGTTCAATTTTTTTGCTAGAGGTAGGCCTACAAGTTTTAAAAAGGCTGGGAACTGCTGATATGTAGCCATCCTCTCTACATCTTGTGACGATATCAATAAACTCACAGAAAGCACTAGAGAGGAAGCTGGAAAAATTGGACTAAGAATAAGTAAGTAAGTAAGTAAAATCTCGTTAACTTCTATAGCGCTTTCAAAAGAAGCACCGAAGTAGCTCCTTATTCCTATGCGCTTAATCTCGAAATGAAGCAGCTATAGCCAATGGTTGGGTCATTCATGCCAGGTCATTTAATCAAAAGGGCGAGTGGGTGGGACGTTGCAGCTATGGAGGAAATGATTTTAGTTTAGAATGAAAAAGAAGAATAAACGCCGAAGAAACCAAACTAATGACAACTGACCGGTTGGCTACTAACATCGGAAAGCTAAGCATCGCTGGTGAAGATATTGAGTCCGTGGAGCGGTTCTGATATCTGGGAAGCCAAAGTCAACAGAGATGAAACTGTCATGATGAGATAAAGATCAGGATCGGTAAAGCTCATGGTGCATTCTCAAAACTAGCAAACATCTGGAAGAGTATGCTACAAGGATCAGTGTGCAGACTAAGCTCAGATTATACACCCACACATTGGGACAAGAGGGGCAATCCCCCATAGGAAATGCAAATCCACTTTTATAACTAACTGTATTTTGCTTTTACCGAATTTACCCAATATTTTCACACTAAAACACTACTGCTAAATAAAGTGAACTTATTGAGAAACTTAACTTTAACCGAGGCCTGTAGAATTAAATATATTGAAAACTATATTAACTGTGACCCCTGGAAAAATTTCTGTGGGCGCCACAGTCGCCACTGCATGTGTTCTATGATAATTTTTGCATTTTAAAAAATAAGAAAATTAATATCGTTGGAGATTTTCAGCGCAAAATCTTACAATTATTGAACTTCTGAGGTCATACAATTTCATAAAATTGAGAAAAGTGTTTGAGGGGATATTAAAATAGACTACGTAGCGTTACGAGTTTCGCTGTGCGGTGACACGTTAGCGGCGATAGGCGATGATGGGGGACAAGAATAAAATTCTGACAACGCAGCCGCACGCAAATACACAAAACACTTAGGTCTATAGGCTACAGCAACAAGTAGGAACACAGGATAGGCTTCAAGATTATGACGACACAGTGGCGGCTCTATAATTTGGCAAGTGGGGGGCCGTTGGGGTGGCAACTTCTAAGCATGGAGCCCAACTATTTATTTATAGGTATGTAGTAGTAAGTATAGGGTCCCAACAGGGGGGCTACTGGGAGGGCCAGGCATTCAATAGGGGCACGCCCCCATGTGGAGCCGCCGCTGTGACGATAGGGTAATAACGCTCGAAAAAATGTTGATTCTACTATAGTAATAAGATTAACGGTTCTTTACCCTTCAGAATTTGAGCCCCAAATGTCTACTGTATACTATCGGTCGCAATGCCCATTATCTTATTATGTATTAGTACTTATCAATACATATTACTGTACAGAATAGATTTGAATTGTTTTCTGTAAAAGAAAGTTCGTTTCCAAATCGTTCGTCGCAATCCAGTGATTATTTCTTCACTCTTCTGGGGGAGGGGTTCCAACGTCACGTGATGAGAAGTTGAGAACCTCTGATGAAAACTCCCCGTCCATCAGTCCGGTGTAAACTCGATAGCAGCCTGGTGTTTGGCTTTCAGACGGCAGGCCTACCTGAGTTCTCCTCCTCCGCTCGAAACCGAGACGGGAAGGGAACTTTTTCATAATGCCCAGAGTTTTTTGTGACCTGCGCGTTGCTGGGAATAAGACAACGACGGACGGCGTTTTCAAGATGTCTGACAGAAGTAGCTATTGAACCAGGCGTCCTCTTCGCTGCACTCTACGCTACGCATCTACAAACGAAAACGGACAGCGACATACACACTGTAGATAACAAGTTTATACCGAATTTAATAGCAGCAGCAGCAGCAGTAGTAGTAGTAATAGTAGTAATAGTAGTAGTAGTAGTAGTAGTAGTAGTAGTAGTAGTAGTAGTAGTAGTAGTAATAATAATAATAATAATAATAATAATAATAATAATAATAATAATAATAATAATAAAAATAGCATGGTTTAGAGGGTTTGAGCAGGGCATGCTTTAAGAAAAGTTTATCACTGCACAAAAATAATTCAAAATTTCTCTCCATCAACTCCAAAAAAAATCTTACAAGCAAACAAAACAAGGTCGTCGCCCAGAGTCGTAGCTTAAGCATTCCGCGCTCTGGACAAGGATTGACATTTTGAAATTTGCGCCCCTAAATTCGGGTGACGACCTTTTTTACTCATCACTTAATTTATTTCACGCCTGAGGAATGCATGCTATGTAAAAATTTCTACTACTCATTTTAGCACTGCATATTTTCCATTTTACCACTGCACATTTCCAATTTATCACTGCACATTTTGTGTATCACTGCACGTTAAAACAGGCCCTGGGTTTCAGTTGGATTTGTCCTGCGTGAGAATTACTGTTATACTATACACAATGTGGCGTAGCCAGGGTTCTGGAATAGGGCACATCGACATTTTTCAGTAAGAAGGTCTACGAGCAGAAAAAAGAAAGTTCTGGGCATATTCACGTATACTGTTCCAATCATGCTATCTAACACCCCCACCTCCTTCCCTATTTCTCGACGGTTTTGCGGAATTCCCATTACCGGTTCCATCTAGGCATTCTAGGATTATGGCTCTTCCTTCCCATGTGCTCCCTCTGGCCTACACCAATGATTGTACATGTAATTACTTTTGTATACACTGAAAACCAGATTCCAGTTTATGGTTGACATTTTAATATTTGAGTATCCCTGCTTTAAAACACATGGGCATGTCTTTCGAATACAGCTTGTTTAAGTAGATCCAACCATAGGCGTAAGCTTCTATTAGGCCTCTAGGCTCGAACCCCATCCCATTCTCTGAAAGGCTACTCTTGGGAATGTGGAAGGTATCGGGCTTAGTGTTCCCCCACTATTTCATCAAAGTTTACGCCACTTGGTCCAATTTAGTGACTATCAGTGGCCAAACATCGCCTAACCAACGCCCACCAATGGCGTACACTTCTTATTTCGTGGACATTCTAGGTAGATTTCCGACGCAGATGGCAGAAAATATATTTATCGCGAAGGCAGCTATTCAGAAACTCAAAACATATGAAAGGAAAGCCTCTTGAAGCAACAACAACAACAGCAACAGCAACAACTCGCTGGGACGAGAGTGGTGTCAGCTGGTCTTTCATCTGCGCTCCTCATGATCCCGGGTGTAGAAAGATACTTTCTTCGGTGGTTAGTAAATCTTTCGAGGTTCTCTGACCCGACGAGACACTGGTTCAGTGAACGGCTTATTTACTCTGAAGTTGGTGCCCAATAGTCTACTTGGACATCAGGTCCTCCACAGGTTAGCGAATGTACACGTGTACGTGTATGGCGCGCGCTGACCTTGGCAAGATTTCCACGAACTGACGAATACTGGATCCATATTGTGCTGGTCGCTATATGCCTATAGAGTTTAGATTGTCTAATCGCATGCAAGGATGTCGCGGTAATGTCAACGAACTGTATACATGCAAATACTGCGCAACCAATTTTCTTTCATTTGACACACATGTAGGGTTCCGGAATGGGGAGGGGGCGTCGACATTTTCGGGCAAAAAGGTCTCCGACGAGTTAAAAGAAATATAGGTTAAGGACTTCCTGGCACATTTATATTCTACAGTAGGCCTAATATGTTACTTAGCAGGCTCACCCCACCCCATTTTCTCAACGGTTTTGCGCAAATTCCACGACCGGTCCCAACCAGAATAGCTATTGAGAACCTTAGCTGGATAGCCTACAACATCTGGAATACGTTGACGATGAGTGATAAACGGAATAGCAAGCAAGCAAAGAAGGAAACGCACAAATAATTTGTGTTTGGAAATATTATGAAGTGATTGTTTTCGCCATAAATCGGTGTTCACGGCTAAAAATTCTCCACTTACGACAACACCTGTTCTGATATGGCACCAGTATTCTACCCCCCCCCCCCCCAATTCAGTGGCGTAGCCAGGATTTCCCGAAGGAGTATGACCATTCCCAACTTCGAAAAATCCTGACAAGCAATAAAGGTCGTCACCTATTATTTTGCTTGATTAAGTTAGTTATATGTGCGCGTACAACTATATCGATATTTTTCTTTGCTTCTGTTTTTCTTCTTTTTTGCTACCCTAAACCCGATTTTGGCGCCCCTCCGCCCACACAATATTAATAATGCGCTATAAAACTTTTTTTGTCGGGCAACCAAGGTGGCGTTAACCCACAAACGCCCCCTGGCTACGCCACTGCCCAAATTATCCGGGAATGGGGGATGTCGCAACAATTTCTTTTGACCCGTCGCTGGAAGCACGGCAGACAATTGTCTTGCGGTGAAAACGAAATATCTATGCTCGGAATGAACTCTGTGGTTCAGAAAAACTGACGCAATTCTGGTCATGTATCTATGTCGTTCGCGTTTGATTCTTAGAAGAGAGCATTGGCGTAGCCACGGGAGCGCGGAAAGCACGCCCCCCATAGACCCCTTAAGTGAAGGAAAGACTGACGGCGCGCGTCCTCGGGTCCACGAACTTGTGTCCATTGAATTTTTGACACCGCAGCATCTATTACCTGTCATAACTTGAGTTCGGGTATAGATACAGCTGTAAAATTTGGCAGTCAAAGTCAGAATTGAATTTTCTACAAATATCAAGCAACCGGAAGTTGATGATGTCATTACTTATTTAATTATGAAATTAAACAAATTAATGTGTGTCCATGGCACGCCCCACCCCCATTTGGACCGAGAACCGAGACCAGTCGTGAGCTTCGTCCAAAAAGGGTGAGTAGCTGGGGAGGGGGAGGGGAGGGGGAGGGGAGGTAGGGGTAGTAATAAATCGAGTAAAACGCACCAGACAGCAAACTTTTGGGCCGGAAACTTCGAAGTGCCACTGGGAAAGAAGATAATTATTTTTTCCGTTAGAATTCAATAATACGCATATGTTTACCAGAGAAGGGCATCTCTTAACATGGTATACAGATGAAGCGGATGCATAAATGCAAGTCAAAGCCACGGGGAGGTGCGATTGAAAGTCAGTTTACACGCATCAATTTTTGCGTTCATGGAGAACATGTAGGCCTATAATTATACTTTTCCATTTGGTTTCCAGGTCACATTTGACCTTTAAGTATCTGAGAACGGAAACTCATAATAACTCTAAGAGTGCTTCTCTTCCACTCGTGATCACTCAGTCAATCTGCCTGTTTCTCTCTCTCTGTCTCTCTCAGTTTGTCTGTCTGTCTCTGTCCGTCTGTCTGTCTCTCTCTCTTGACATTTCTAGGCGATATTCTACTGTAGGTGTTAGTTCAGATTATCTATGAGAATGCGTATGTCTGTCCGTCCGTCAGTCCGTCTGTCTGTCTGTCCTCTGTATGTCTTGGCATCTTTGATATTTCATCAGTTGGTGAGCTCTGTCTGGTACAGTGGTACACCTGCATCCCATACAAAAATCCAAAGAGGAATCGAAAACAACCGAATGCCGAAGAAGAACATAAACAGCTCTCTCTCTCTCTCTCTCAAATTGCAACTGTAAATACAGCATATCTCAACGGCACCATAGGAAGGTAGGTATTCATTTTCACAGCCGGCCTTTCTTTACTTCATGTATAGCTACGAGAACCGGGTGAGGACATTTCGTTCTGGTGCGCAAAAATGTCAAGAAACTTCGTATATGTTATTTCGTGTGCATATATGATGTACACTGTAGGCTATAATTGTAGGCCTATTTGTATTTATTTATTTATTTATTTATTTATTTATTTGCACAAATATTCGTAAATCCGTATATACATAACCGACCTTTAACTTTCATCACATATACTGTCGTTCCGGACGTCGTCGGATTTTCCATCTTCGTCGGTTTTGCCGATTTCGACGACGGAACTATCTTCTTGCGGAAGACCGCTTCTTCAGGAACTCACCGATGGTTACATCTGTGTGGACAACTCCTACTACCAACTCGCGGACTCTTACATCATCTTGCGTTCCTCGTTGGCATGTCAATGGGGCTACAGTTTCTTTGAAGGACCGCTTCTAAAGGACTCTGCACCGGACTTCTTCACGGCAGCAAAGTTCTTTCCATCATCACAGTGGATTTTAACTGCGCCACCTTCTGATCTTCATTGACATGTCAGCGTTGTCAAAACGCTTTTGATTTTGGATTTTAAACCATGCGTTCAGCGCTATATAAATTGTCCTGGAATAATAATAATAATAATAATAATAATAATAATAATAATAATAATAATAATACGAAAAATGTTCCTAAATTTATGGCATAATTTTTATTGCGTCAAAACGATTATTGTCTTCACCCGGCTTCCGTAGGTCTAGTGTTTTGCATACGCTTAATTATTATTGTTATGGTTCGATTGACGTTGTAACTTATCTCGAAACAATCCGCTTGGATTTGTCAACTTTAAGCAACCCTCTAGGGGCCGGCATAATCTGCGAGATTCCAATCGAAATGATAAGACAAATATGATTAATTCGTGGGTCGAAATTCTTACTTTTAACTGGCCGCCCTTTCAGTAGTTTAAAAAGTTTGGGACGGGAAACTTCGATATGAGCAATCAGATCACCACTGCTATTTTTGTAAAAGCGGTGTGTCTGATTATAAATAAAATATCTGAAATTAAATATTATCTTAACTGCGAAGGTAACACGCAGATCTAGAGAAAGCAATGGCAACCTACTCTAGATTAATGGCATAAGACACCTGCGTCGCTGTTTGCCTATAATACACGGAGATCAGCGCCGGACCCTGTATGCTCTTTTGAGTACGGGACTATCTTTGCCTAAATCTCTTATATGCAGTGGCGTAACCATGATTCCAGAATAGAGGGGCATTTTGATAATTTTTGGCCAAAACGTCTTGACGAGTAAAAAACAAAAAGGTCGTCGTCTCAAATGCCTTAAACTCACCATCTGGGTGCGTTTTCCTCGATCTGATACAACCCCTACCTCCCTCCCCAGCTGCTTAGCGGCTTTGGACGAATTTCACGAGCGGTTCCGATCCGAATAGGAGGCCGGGTTCCCCGTATTCCCCATGGCTACGCCAATGCTTATTTGAGAAAGACAGAACCGTTGACTTTTATCTTTTATTCGTTAATTTGACAAGTTTTAGATGATAATTATGGCGAGACGAAATAACAGTGAACCGACCTTAACACCCGTGTCTCCTTGCGACTCCTCGCCGTCTGACCAAGCCATACAACTGGAACAACTGTCCATCGCTTCGTCAAAACAAGAGTCACCTTTGTTCGATTTACTCGGGTCTATTTTCCGGGTGTTTTCCAGCTGCGTGCTCCTCTCAAGCTCTTTTCCGCCTCGGTTATTCCCCTTGTTCTTTTCCACCTCGTCAATCCGACACGTCAGGAGGTTGTGCAGGAGGGTGTTGCGGTGCTTCTGCGTTGCTCTCGTTGCACCGCGCGGTTGTCTGTTGTTGTTGCTACTTGGTTGCATCGTTGTCGTCGTTGCCGATTCGGCGTTTCTCCTTCTGATCTCTCTGCAGAAGATGACCGCGCTGCCCTTGTTCGGGTTTAGGCGACCGCTGGTCCTGAGGAGCGCCTCGAGAACGCTGCTGCAAGGCGTGGCGGTACTTCCACCCGGGACTTCGCAGCGTCGAGACGAGTACCGGTGGTCCTCGAGGCCGTCGAAGCGTACCGCTGGGTCGGGGACAACCTTTGCGCCCCCTAGCGACGTAGACTGCCCTCGCCCAGACCCCTTGCTCTTCAGCGGGCCTTGGGGGCCGCTGTCAGTTCTCGTTTTCGACTGAAAAGACATTGACCTTTCCTCGAGACCTCCGGATGTTTTTTCCAGCTGGACCCGGACCACCGTGGCCTTAGGACCAGAAATGCTCCTATGAATACCGGTACTCGTAAGCCTCCTACCGTCTTTATTCAAGCTATTCGGTGTATTCCGTGCGCTATCCTCAGATACCTCCGCGTTGTTGATTACCGCGTCCATCGCATCCTCACGAAACTCATCCAGCGGATAGAGACACTCCTCTTCCTCCTCTTGGAAGGACATCATTCCGGTGCTTCCCAGACGATCCCATTCGTCGTCGGAGAACAGCCGGCTCCAGTCATCCTCCTCATCCTCCCCTTCGGGTAAATTGTCCTCCGTCTTTCCCCCCTCGCCGTTGGTCTCCATCGTTGGTAGATCCACGATTATCTCGGTAGCGTCTTCCTTTGTTCTCGACGCATCGAGGAATTGCAGTAGTCTAGAAGGATCTTCGTCTTTCTCCTGGAGGTCCGAGAACAGCCTGGAGTACGGCTCGACGAAGTCCATCTGGCAAAAATCGGTCATTATTCCACTTCCGCCGAATGTATTATCATCGTCGTCGGAAAACCAGGATCTCCACAGATCCCGGAAGTTCCTCTCGGTAAACCCAAGATCCGGAAACTCGGGACTTCCGTCCAGTTCAGGTTCGTATGTCGTTACCCCGGGGGCGGGGGGAGGGGCTTCGTAGGAGGAGGCGGTGCCGATGAGAGAATCTAGTTGGTCTGGATCGAATGGGGAGTAGGATGAGCGGCAGTAGTAGAGAGAGTCAGGGTATCCGGGTACGAGTCCGGAATCACAAACGGAGGCCAGATCTTCGTCCGTACCGGAGCAGTAGCCGCTTGACGCTCCAGGTGAGTCGAGACTGCTCACCTCCATGACTTCAGCAAATCCACCACTTCACAAAAAACCCACACACCTTCCATTGCACTCCCATAGGCGTAAACTTGAATAAAAAGTGAGGAACACAACCTCTCCATTTCATGATTTCTGGTCTAGTCTCTACGCCTTTTCTCTTCCCTAACCTGGCCTGTCCAAAAATAGAAGCTAGTAGAAGTTTATGCCTAAATACTTACTTCAGCCATATTTGATCCAATTTAACCACACAGACAACTGGCGTAGCTAAGGTTGTTCCTGGAGGAGCATCGGGGACCCCCCACCCAAAAACGGCGCTCCGAAAATTTACTTCTGTTTTATATTCAAAACTTGAGCAGAGGCGTAGCGAGGGGCCAGGGGGCATATGCCCCGGGGCGCCGAGGTGAGGGACGCCAAAGTCGGGTTTTTGGATAAACAATAAATAATAAGCAATGGCGACGACCTTTTGTTTGCTCGTCATGACCAAAGGAGAGGGGCGCCGTGTAGAGAGTTGAGGGGCGCCGAATGAACGCATGTGATGACTTTTTTGCTCGTCAGTAGTTGAGGGCGTCAAAATATGCAGTATTATCTAAAATGCTGTAGAACTTCGTTATAACGTACTTAGAAGGTCTGCAAAAATTTAGTAGACCTACGTTATATCCGAAGTATGTTATATTCAATACCATCCAATACGGTAGCGCATTACACGGGGCCGTACATTGACGTGCGCTATAACCGAGTATACGCTATAACCGAGTCCGTTATAACGAAGTTCTACTGTAATTTACCTGATTTCAATTGGAAAATCCGTCGCTTATCGATGATTGCTTATATTTCCGATGCTTGAAACGTTTCATGTAGGTTCCTATGTATCGTTATCTGTTTCACGTTACTGCAATCGCAAGGTAAAACAGCACTGACAGTGGAGTCCCAATACTCAGTGAGCTCAAAGGGTCCTTGGTACAAGATATAGACCCACCAGGTCCGCCTCTGTGACCGCGTCTTTGTCCGCCTCCGTCTCTCTCTCTCTCTCCCTCTCTCTCTCTCTCTCTCTCTCTCTCTCTCTCTCTCTCTCTCTTCGTTGCAGCTTTTTTTTTGTTCGCAAAAAATAATTATGACAAACGGCTTTTCATCGTGTCTGATCCTACATTTATCCTCTTCCTCCTCCTTTTCCTCCTCCTCTCCCTCCTCTTCGTTCTCTTCCTCTCTTCTCCTTTTCCTCCTTCGATCGGCTGCGATTGAGATCTTCACCCGCGAGAACTGGAAACCCTGATGTGCTTCACAGATTGTCAGGTACCGTATCCAACTTACTTACTAAGTTACTAGCCATACATCTATAGAACGTTGATCGGCTGAAAGTGCATATAGGCTAAAGCCGATTATTGCTGAAAGAATGAAAGAGCGACAGACGGACGAAGTGACGGACACGCAAACTGCTAACAAGATATTCGGACTGCAGAAGAAGTAGATTTCTTCAGAAGACTTTAATAACACTGTAGAAATCTCACGCGCACAGAGAGAGAGAGAGAGAGAGAGAGAGAGAGAGAGAGAGAGAGTGAGTGAGAGAGAAAGAGAGAGAGAGAAAGAGAGAGACAGACAGACAGAGACAGAGACAGAGACAGACAGAGACAGAGAGAGACAGACAGACGCAAACGAGCAGAAGCACAACGATAGATAGAGACACCTACCGATTTAGCCGTTTGCTAGCCTTCTACTCGAACTGAAACAGACAAACAACAAAAGTCTTTCTTGAAAAGCAGGGGCATCCTTGCAAACAGGATTGCCAGCACTCAGGAGTCCGTATATTCAACCTTCCAGCAGCTGTCTCTGATGGAATAGATAGGTCGGCGGAATATAGCGATAGCGATACAGTATCCGCAGGCTCCGTGGTGATGGTGGTAGTAGTAGTAGGGGAAGGCGGGGTCCGTGAGGCGCGGGAGTGCAGTGCTCCCTCTTTCCCCTTCGAAAGGTTGAGCTAATCTTAGGAGACTCGCGCACACACCGGCTGTTTCCCATGTGCGCCTGATTGTCCGTTACTTCATCACCTGCAGCACGAAAAAGACAGGTTGATCGAAGTAGCATAGCCGTTTCTTTGATAAAATCTCGCCCTATGATGCCCTGCGTGCGGCTGCTGTACGAAGACGCATTTTGTTTAACTGCTCGTTTTTGTAAAGCGCTCTTGACTTTGCCTCGATTGCCATGTTTACTGCTCTTAAGAAATTGTCTTGCATAATAACGAAGATATATATATCCCAGTTGGTAGAGCGTCAGCCCAGCCCTGCCTTCCGGTTCGAACCTGGGTTCGATTCATCGATTCCGCATTGTCCACCGGTGCTGCGAGTGGACATTAATATGGCCTGCCTAGCGCTTTAGGCTGATAGGTCTAATTGGTTCGTAATTATTAAGGCGCTATGCAAATGTAAGATTTGCGTTATAATTTCTATTCATGCACACCATCTTAGACTTTGGCCACAAGTCGTGGAATAATTATCTTCGAATTTTCTAAACGGTCCCTGAATATTGAATTCCGACTGAAAAACGCTGTAGCAACAATTTCTGAAGAGAGTTGACCCAAACTAAAACTTCGCTCGACTGTTGAACATGTTCATAACATTGTTCACTTCCTCAGATGGTCTTAAACGAACCGCACTCGAACGAACCGAGCACTCATCTTCACTTAGGCCTACTCGACGAAAACATTGGCTAACATTATAACAAACAATGGCGTACCTAGGATAAAACAGGTAGGGCAGATGTCCTGAGCGCCACTAAAAGGAGGGGCAAAAAACTAAAAAAACACTCCTAGTTACCTAGGAGGTGATGACATATAGGCCTACAGCGGCGTAGTCAGGAATTTGATTGGGGATGGGTAAAAATCTTAACTAGTCATTGCTATTTCAAAATCAAAACATATGTTAATGTCCCACCTGTGAACATTGCATACAAAACTTAGGGATATATATATATATATATATATATATATATATATATATATCGTCGCTACGCCGCTGGACATATACCCTTATTACTGTATCTAGACTATAATTATGATAAATGACAGCGTATACTATACCAACGGTTCCAAAACTGTGGTCCGCGGACCGAAGAGGGTCCGCGAAGGATATGGCGGGGGTCCGCGGGAGCCTTCCAAAATATTAAGTAGCACTTCATTATTTTAGCATTAGCAGACTTTGTTCTCAAATTATGTATGCTGGTAGAGCCATCAATAACAATAATAATATATAAATCATTGTATATAATATGCTAGAGCCACCGGATGATATCTAGATATAGACCAATACTAACACCGCCAGCCAGCGGCTTCTATCCCCCCTTGAAGCCGGGCTCAATTCCCCATAAAAGTACAAATTTCCCCCCAAATTACAAATTCCCTGCTAATTTGCTCCCTTGTAGACTTTTGTATTATTTTCAGCTTTTTATCCTTTGTATTAGGCATAGCTATCATGTACCATTGATTAGGACCAGTAGCGTCAGTTCACACTTTTCTTGGGGGCTAGATAATTTTTTGGCTAACTTTTTTAAATTTTGGCAAATCTTAGGCCTTTTTTGCAAATTTTTTGCTTAATTTTGGGAAACGTTGGGCAATTTTGGCAAATTTTGGCAAATTTTGGCAAATTTTGGCAAATTTTGGCAAATTAGCAATTTTTTGATATTTTTGGCAATTTTTTGGCAATTTTTGCATTTTTTGCACATTAATACATTATAAATTAGTTTGTTCATTTCCTTTGGGGGGCCACGGCCCCCCTCCCCTCAAAATGACGCCACTGATTACGTCACGATCAGTGTTATTTTGATGCAATATCAGTGTCAGTTCAGTTAAGATTAGTAGCATCGTTTAGCTTATTAATAGTTTATATAACGGTGTTGAAAGCAAAATATTCCCCCCCCCCATTTTTTTACGGGCGCACACTGAGCCCGCCTTAAATAGGGATAGAAGCCCCTGCCGCCAGCCGGAGTATAATATTATATTAGTGGGAAAGGGGGAACACCAAGGAGGTCTCGCGAGAGCGTTCGAGAGGTCCCAGAAGACGACATCAGTTTATTTCATTGAAAGTCCTTATTCAGAACGCTATTTGTAACGGATTTTGTTTCATTAAAGAAATGTTAAATTAATATTACAGAAATATTTCGCTCCGTACTGTGCTTAGTCAGTTAATTACTAGCCGCCTGGCCCTGGAGAGAAAAAAAGAGAAAATTAAAGGCGTGTCGTACTTTTTTCATGTAATTCTGACACACACATTCCCATGGCCGCCACCAGACCACCTAGAGCTGCATCTATTAATCATAAACAAAGACCACCACAGACCTCAGCAACAATCAGAAATAATAGTACACAGCATCACACGCTATTCAGAGTTATAGAGCTTAAGCCATAGTGGCTAACAGAAGAATTGAGAAAATTTTAAAAACAGCAATGAACACGTCAAAAACACAAAGAAAACCCTCATATGAATTTAGTCTCTTAGCCATTAAAAATAAGTGAACAATAATGAAAACGAAGTAGGTCTATAGATCCGGACTTTTCGTTGAAAGTGACTTGCGTGCGTGCGTGTCAAAATACAATCAAGAATCGACAGTTTGTGCAAAAAAGCAGGCACATACATCCATCTCATTAACAGTAATAATTGTATTTAAGATAACACTGGTCTACGTCAATTTTGCTGACTTGAAGACAACATGTGATCTTTATGTATTTTGGTGTGCTGAATCCAAAAATCACACCCATTTTCTCCTATCACGTCCAGTTTTTCCGCAAAATGCTGTTTACTGATTTACTGTTTACTGTAATAATATAGCATTATGTATTATAATTCTTTAGCTATATTGAATATGCAAAAAGATAAGGATGTGCAAAAAGATATGCTTAATATGCAGTGGGCATAACTATTTAATAATACAACAGTTTAATAGGCAGTTTTAAACTGCAGACGTCAGCATTTTATGGATATAGGCCTATACATAAGAAGCGTGAAACCGACGGCAGCATACAGTCGTTCATGAGGCTTATAAATCGCAGCAAATTTAACTCTTCTAAATAGCTTTCTGTGGAATATGTCACCTAGCACTCGAACACTTCGTGAGCAGTGTAGGAATGATCCTGACAAATTTTGCTACATTTGTGGTTGTTTTACAACACCTAAACAAAGGAGAGAGGTGTCTGAATTTGTGCATAAAGCTTAGCATGCATATTTCGCAGTTAAATTGGGTGACCAGGGAAACCTTGGGCACTACATAAAGTGTGCAGGACATGTGTTGAAAGCCTCAGACAGTTCATAATGTGACTAAAGGTTAGAGAAAAAGTCTCAGCTTTGGAGTTCCAATGGTGTGGCGAGAGCCTCGAAACCATGCATGTTGATGACTGCTACTTCTGTCTGGTAAATATTTCTGGCATGTCCACAAAGACAAAATCTTCCATCCAGTACCCAAATCACCCCTCTGCTCTGAGACCAGTTGCTCACTGTGACGAAGTTCCTGTACCTATTTGCACTACTTTGGGTGTTTCTGACAACGATGAATTTAGTCAGTCAACAGACACGATTGGTGAAGATTTCATGGCCTTAGAAGTTGACGCTGGAATGCACCAAACATTCAACCAAGCTGAGTTGAATGACCTAATATGAGACCTAGATCTGCCGAAGTCATCAGCAGAGTTACTGGGTTCAAGACTGAAGGGAAATAATCTGTTCAGTGTTGGCTCCAGGAACCACGCTTATGTATCATGGCAGAGAGAATGAATCGTTTGAAATATTTCCATATGGAGGAGGAGTTTGTATACTGCATCAACATCAAAGGACTTATTGAATCAATGGGATGTTATAGTTGTAGACAATATGCTTTTTACGACCTGATTACTGACTTACTTGGCAACTTAAGAGTCGAGAATTATGACCTTTCAGTTCAAAATTCGAAGATTGCTTTTCGAAGACTGGGAGCAAACCTGAGTGTCAAGTTGCATTTCTTTCATTAGTTTCATAGCTACCTGAACTTCAAATCTTGGCGCTATGAGTGAAGAACAAGGAGAATGCTTCCATCAAGACATCAACACCATGGAACGTAGATATCAAGGCAGATGGAACTCAAACATTATGGCAGACTACTGCTGGTGTTTACAGCGTGACAACTGTGACCATAACTATACCGGAGCATCCAAAACGAGAAGATTCCTTTCTCAAAACTTAAATTTAAGCAACTAGCTATTGCTCTTATTGCTCTCTTGGTTAGAAGACAGACTCATTTTTTGGCTGAATAAAAAATATTACGTGTTATCGGTTCTTCAGAATTTCCTATTTTCCCTTATGTTTGACTTTAACACCTTTAATTAGGCATTCCTCATTTGCGAAAAAAATTTGACGTATTGCATAATTTTTGACTTCATATCTGGAATCAGCACCTCTCAATTGGGTAAAATCAGCAAAAATACCTAGGTCAGCAGAAAATTTTTTAAAAAATGTAGACCAGTGTAATTGACGGAGTAGCTGATGCTGTAATGTAACAACGTTTGTTCGGTGTTTAATTGCACAAAGGTATAATGATTGTCCGCATCGTCGTCTTAGGAAAAGCGCCGCAAGCCAACTGGTGTTGTGGGAATAGTCTGCCCGTTATTTTAATTAAATATTAACTGCAACATTCACTGTTAAATGATGTGGGTGGTCCGCAAGCTAAGCTGGGAACAAAGTAGGGGTCCTCAATCCAAAAAGTTTGGGAACCTCTGTACTATACCATTGTCGCCAATGCCCAGAAATTCTGAATTCTGTGAAAAGTTGTCTTGACTACATGTTAGGCCATCGATAACTAAGTGAGCAAAGTGCCACCTGTTATTCTGGAATAGATGGTAAAGAGCGTCTGCAGAACTTTGGTCCAGCAGACGATTTGTAAAAATCGAAATACCACCAGACCGTTTTATAAGCGCCCTTTAATAGCATAGGCCTATGATATGTGGTGGCTTGCTTAAATCTCTCTCATCCGCTGTCTGTCTTGTCTGTCTGTCTGTCTGTCTGTCTGTCTATATAAATAGCAGAAATAGAATGACGATGCTTTACGATAAGGTCACGGGTCAAGGTTCGCCGATTTTGGCCTCTCTCGGTCATCCATGGACCATAGCAGACGACATCTCGTAGAACATCAGTCGAAGCAGCTTCAGCAGCAGCGCAGACCAAGCATCTGTGAATGGTTACTATTTCGAACGAATACTAAGTGTGCGTATTTTAGGAAGAGTGCCCAGGTGCAATTTATATTGCGCCGCAGCGCCAGTATTTTTGTCAGGTTGCTTTAGGCCTACTGAGATTCTCAACACCCGTTTGATCATTGATGGATCTAGGGTACTGATTTCTTTGCGATGTAAATTCTTCTTCTCATCCTCCTTTTCTCCTCCTCCTCTTCCTCCTCCTCCTTCTCCTCCTCCTCTTCTTCCTCCTTCTCTTTCTTCCTTGTTCTTGTTCTCTTCTTCTTCTTCTTCTTCTTCTTCTTCTTCTTTCTTCTTCTTCTTCTTCTTCTTCTTCTTCTTCTTCTTCTCCGCCTTCTTCTTCTTCATCTTCTCCGCCTTCTTCTTCTCCTCCTTTTTCTTCTTCTTTTAAGTGCCCTGCAGGTTGACCGTGTCGGCGATCATGGACCTCCATTTTCGTCTGTCTGCTGTTGAATTGATGATTTCGATTGATCCGTGTAGTTTCTTCCCTGTAGATAGCAGTGCCAGGAGCGTCATTTTGGGGCAGGGGCACCGTACCCTCCTAAGGAAATGAAAAATAATGTATAATGTGTTAAATAAATAAATAAATGTGAACTGTGCAAAAAGTCGCCCAAAATGTCAAAAATTTACAAATTTGCCAAAATTGACCCCCAAATTGCCCAAAATTTGCCCAAAGTTCAGCTCTCAATGTCCATGTCTCAGAATTGTACAAAAGGACGCTTGGGACTCTTTTAAACTCTGATTTTTTTGTTGTAAGGCTGATGCTATTACTTAATTGCCATATCTTCTGCAGCATTCTCTTCACGTTTGCAAGCTAAGCCGATCCGCCTGTAAACATCCTTGCAGCCTGATCTTCCAGTTTCGGTGAACTGCTTGATTTGTTTCAAAGGTGCCCCATCTATAGCAATAGAGAAGCTTTTTGATTGGTTCGCTATGTGTTGAGTCTGTGTTTTCGTGGCATTGATCCTCATGCCCCATCTGCTGCTCTCTTTAGAGATGCATTCTACAGAGATCTTTAGGTCCTAATTGTGTTGATTTGTTAAAGCAGCTATGTCTTGCAATGATCTATATTTGTTTTATGCCAAAATCATTATAGGCCTACCTTACCAAAAAATTCCACTTGTCTCGTTATTACACGTACTTTGGATGGCGGAATAAACTCTTAGGCGGGAGATTTTGATCTCTGAATAATGAATATAGGCCTACACTGTAGGCGACACTTCTTACCGAACAAAATCAAGAACAAAGCAGCAATGTATAAATAGTGGCGACCTCTAGTGAATGATTATTACATTTCACCGTCATGCGGTCAGATGATTATAACGAGCGCCATCTGTCGATTTGTCATTCGATTTCCAGATTGTAGGTTTTTATGTAGACAATATATCGATTGATTTCTATTTTTAAAATATCGTGATATTTGTGTCGAACCAATCGACCAATCAATGGGCCATCATCTCTATGTAGAGAAGAGTCTCCTGTCGCACAACTTTTTTGCCTATTTGTTTTCTACCAAAATCATTCGATTTTATTATTTATTTATTTATTTATTTATTTATTTATTTATTTATTTATTTATAGATTGGATTTCTTTTATATAGCGACAAAGGAAGATATATAGTTGAAGACTTAACGTTTTTCAAATGGTGCAGCGACAACACAGTCCTCTCAGTAATATATGGGTTAAAATGACCGTGCTCGTGCTTGTATTCCGTGTGTTTGTCGTCTTAAATGTCCGTTTCATTGGCTCTGGTCATCTTCTTTCTATTGGAAAATACGAACAACTCGAAAAGACAATGACTTTTTAGACATACGACTAGTGAATGAAACGGTTGTGGTACTTATTGTGGTACTTGAAATACCCAGTACCTGGTTCAGGCTGAAAATGTTATCTGGTTCTGAACTGGCAACATCTGACAGGTAGGCATTTTTATTTAGCCCAGTTGCCTCGTTCCTTACTAACGACCATATCTGTTCATTTATGTAGCACAACTACTTTGGATTTTATCTAAATCGTGCTTCTTCGTTATCAGTTGAGTTCTCGCGATATTTATGTAGCATCGGATTAATTAACATGGTTGGTGATAGAGCTGGGTCGATTACGATTATTTTTTCAGATTACGATTACGATTATTTTCGATTATTTTTTACGATTACGATTTCGATTACGATTACGGTTTTTTATATAATCGCGATTTCGATTTCGATTATTTCACAGTACCTTTAGAAACTGGCTTTCCCGCCATATTTTACAGTATTCGGCAATCCTCTGTGTATCGAAGTTCAGTTGGTCTTCAACAGGGATATTTCTACACCCCTAACACCCCCAACACCCCAATTTGAGGTCGACACCCCCTAAAATTTGGTAATGTGACAATGGTATGCATACAGAATGCATACTGATTAGCCCTGAACACCAGGGGCGCCCACACAAGGGGGGAAAGGAAGCAAGTGCTTCTGAAACCTAGGGGAAGAAATTTCCCCTGAGTTTTTGGTATCACGTCGTAGTATATTAATTCGATAGGTCCTCAATGACTGCACAATTACTGGTTTTACTGCAGTGCAATTTGTAACTTCATACAAGCTTACCGGTACTCAATTCAAGTTCAGTTTCATTATTATCATTCATTCATAAAATTCTATTATTATTGTCACTTTTACAAGTTTTACGTAGTCATTCTAATGATGAAGAGTGCAAACTTCCTGTGAAATATAAATCGTTTATAACAAACTAATAGACTCACATGAAGTTTACATTCCAAATTAGGCTACTGCAACTCCCTCCACTACTGCAGCCTTCCAAATTAAAGACCTCCATCAACAAATTATTACAATCCATTCAAAACTGTGAAACGGTGCAATTAGATACTGTTAATAATAATAATTATAATTTGCTTGTTTCAGTCAGTTGCCTTAGGTCTAGTTACCCAATTTGCAGTTGTTGCAGCTTTAATGCCTCTAACATCTATGTAAATTAATGTAGGTGTGGTTGTTGGAGAAATCTAATTTTTAAAATAAATACTAAAAGTAACATTTATTTTATTTGCATTTGAATGTGGTCATATTGCCAATAGATAATTTGCAGGTAATTTTGAATAGTTTGCCAGCGCAATTACTGTGATATCTCTCCATAGTTTCAACTTACATGTAAAGTACTTTGTGACTGTTGTAATTTTCCAGAAATTAAGAATTAGAAGTTACTGGTACGAGACCTATCCTGGTGCACCAAAGTGTGCGACTTAATGTCCAAAACGCAATGAAACTCACCTACGAGCATCTATTGATTTCAAAAATTTTCCGGGGTTATACCCCGGACCCCAGGCTTTTTTCCATGAATTTCCGGGGATGAGGGTTGTCAATGTTCAGTGTCGAGTCTTATACGGCTACTTTTTCGTATAATGATGATGATGATGATGATGATGATGATGATGATGATAATAATAATAATAATAATAACACTGGTCTACATTTTTTAAAAAATTTTCTGCTGACCTAGGTATTTTTGCTGATTTTACCCAATTGAGAGGTGCTGATTCCAGATATGAAGTCAAAAATTATGCAATACGTCAAATTTTTTCGCAAATGAGGAATGCCTAATTAAAGGTGTTAAAGTCAAACATAAGGGAAAATAGGAAATTCTGAAGAACCGATAACACGTAATATTTTTTATTCAGCCAAAAAATGAGTCTGTCTTCTAACCAAGAGAGCAATAAGAGCAATAGCTAGTTGCTTAAATTTAAGTTTTGAGAAAGGAATCTTCTCGTTTTGGATGCTCCGGTATAGTTATGGTCACAGTTGTCACGCTGTAAACACCAGCAGTAGTCTGCCATAATGTTTGAGTTCCATCTGCCTTGATATCTACGTTCCATGGTGTTGATGTCTTGATGGAAGCATTCTCCTTGTTCTTCACTCATAGCGCCAAGATTTGAAGTTCAGGTAGCTATGAAACTAATGAAAGAAATGCAACTTGACACTCAGGTTTGCTCCCAGTCTTCGAAAAGCAATCTTCGAATTTTGAACTGAAAGGTCATAATTCTCGACTCTTAAGTTGCCAAGTAAGTCAGTAATCAGGTCGTAAAAAGCATATTGTCTACAACTATAACATCCCATTGATTCAATAAGTCCTTTGATGTTGATGCAGTATACAAACTCCTCCTCCATATGGAAATATTTCAAACGATTCATTCTCTCTGCCATGATACATAAGCGTGGTTCCTGGAGCCAACACTGAACAGATTATTTCCCTTCAGTCTTGAACCCAGTAACTCTGCTGATGACTTCGGCAGATCTAGGTCTCATATTAGGTCATTCAACTCAGCTTGGTTGAATGTTTGGTGCATTCCAGCGTCAACTTCTAAGGCCATGAAATCTTCACCAATCGTGTCTGTTGACTGACTAAATTCATCGTTGTCAGAAACACCCAAAGTAGTGCAAATAGGTACAGGAACTTCGTCACAGTGAGCAACTGGTCTCAGAGCAGAGGGGTGATTTGGGTACTGGATGGAAGATTTTGTCTTTGTGGACATGCCAGAAATATTTACCAGACAGAAGTAGCAGTCATCAACATGCATGGTTTCGAGGCTCTCGCCACACCATTGGAACTCCAAAGCTGAGACTTTTTCTCTAACCTTTAGTCACATTATGAACTGTCTGAGGCTTTCAACACATGTCCTGCACACTTTATGTAGTGCCCAAGGTTTTCCTGGTCACCCAATTTAACTGCGAAATATGCATGCTAAGCTTTATGCACAAATTCAGACACCTCTCTCCTTTGTTTAGGTGTTGTAAAACAACCACAAATGTAGCAAAAATTTGTCAGGATCATTCCTACACTGCTCACGAAGTGTTCGAGTGCTAGGTGACATATTCCACAGAAAGCTATTTAGAAGAGTTAAATTTGCTGCGATTTATAAGCCTCATGAACGACTGTATGCTGCCGTCGGTTTCACGCTTCTTATGTATAGGCCTATATCCATAAAATGCTGACGTCTGCAGTTTAAAACTGCCTATTAAACTGTTGTATTATTAAATAGTTATGCCCACTGCATATTAAGCATATCTTTTGCACATCCTTATCTTTTGCATATTCAATATAGCTAAAGAATTATAATACATAATGCTATATTATTACAGTAAACAGTAAATCAGTAAACAGCATTTTGGAAAAACTGGACGTGATAGGAGAAAATGGGTGTGATTTTTGGATTCAGCACACCAAAAATACATAAAGATCACATGTTGTCTTCAAGTCAGCAAAATTGACGTAGACCAGTGTAATAATAATAATAATAATAATAATAATAATAATAATAATAATAATAATGTGATGTAGATAAATCCCTGCCGGACCCCGTTTTAGGGGGTAGGAGAGGAAAAGGAGGACAGGGATGGGGAAGCTGCTTCCAGCAGCCAGGGGATGGGCGCCCCTGCTGAACACCCTCAAACAGGCCCATTCAGAGGAGGGCCATTTGGCCCGCGGCCTCCATCATTTGGGGGCCTCCCTTTGTTTCCTTGTCTAGAATTCTGGGAGAGCTAGAAAGCTAGATAGCTAATTCTAGAAGGGGTCTCACAATTTGGTGATGACCTTTTTTGCTTGTCGTCAATTTTGGGATGTTGGGAAAGCTAAGAAGGTATTCTGCGGTCCTCAAAATTGGTGATGACCTTTTTTGCTTGTCGACAATTTTGGGATTTTGGGAAAGCTAGGAAGGTATTCAGCGGTCCTCAAAATTGGTGATTACCTTTTTTCGCTTGTCAAAATTTTAATTGTTGGGAAGGCTAGGAGAGGCCTCAAAATTCCAACTGGCCTGGGCCTCCTTCAGCCTCTGAAGGGGCCTGCCCCCAAATGGAGAAATAGACCCCACAACTTTTATCCTCGGATGACTTTTTTTGCTTGTCAGACTTTTTGTAAGTCTCTATAAGGTTTTTTTGCTTGTCAGCCTTTTTCGGTAGAGACTTCCAAATTTCGACACCCCCAGATTTTCCCGACACCCCCAAATTCACAATCCTACAATCCTGGAAATAAACACACCCCAGATTTTCCCGACACCCCACCCCAATTCACAATCCTAGAAATAACCCTGGTCTTCAATCTCCTTAAAGGATCGAGCCTGGGTGGCAAGACCGATATTGTCAGCGTATCCAAACTTCCTACCTATGGTATCCGGTAAGTCGTGTGTAGGCCTATAAGCCTACAAATTGAATAACATAGGTGCTAGAACTGAACACTGTGTTAGACCGTTTCGCTGACGTCTCCAGGAGCTGACATCTCCCAAGTGAACTAAGAACCATCTGTCAGAGATGAGTAATTCCACAAGTTGACAGAACCAGGGTGGCAAATTGAGCGAGAGTTTGTACATTAAACCCGCATGCTACACCTCATCGAAAGCTGCTGTCAAATCCAGAAAGATGGTGCCTGTCTTTATACGCAGTTGAATCCATTTTCAATGAAAATCTGATAATCAATGGTAAATTGATCTTTCTTTGAATCAGAAATATTGTATAACGTAACTTACGAGAATAATCGAAAAATAATCGCGATTTCGATTATTTTTTTAACGATTATCGATTATTTCGATTTATTTAATAATCGTCTCGATTTCGATTTCGGTTTTTCCAAAAATCGCGATTTCGATTACGATTTCGATTAATCGACCCACCTCTAGTTGGTGATTTGATTGAATCTGCATTCCGAGTGATTTCGTGCCCATGGACCAGAACATTTATAATAATTAGATATACAAAAATAAGTGACTATCGGTTTCGTGACATGTAATTGTGATGTGATTTTTAACATTTCAATTGTACTTTTTACAAATTATCATCATTATCATCATCTTCGTTGTTATGATGATTATTGTCGTCGTTGTCTTCATCATAATCCTCAAAATCAAGGTATTTAATAGCATGGACTGAACGCAGTTTTCATTTTTTAAAAGGTATATAAAGATTTGATTGTGGGAGGAGTCTAGCCTCCACAATTTTTTAAAATCTTGATTCTCTGATTGGAGTCTTCACACTTTCTGGTTCATGGCCCTGCATAAGCATATTTAATGTCTGTGGTGATGCAGTTGTTACATATTCATGTTGTTTGCTTGCATATTCATTATTATTATACTGTAATGTGCTATACAGCATCACTAACTAAATATTATATGTGTTAACAGAGACAGATTCATTAAATGATGCTTTATTGAGATGTGAATCTTAAGATTTATCCAATTGTCTACTGGATATCACCTTATCCAACTTATCCCTGCAATGGTAAATTTACTCCCATAGAGTATTTAGACAGTAGTCGTAATCAGGGCGCGATTTGTAGGGGGAAGGGGGATTCCCCCCTCCACTGCCCAACTGCATCCCCCCTACTGCTACATCTCCCCACCACTACATCCCCCCACTGCTACACTTCCCAACAACTACTTCTCCCCAAGCTCGACATATCCCCCCCACTGCTCCAGGTCACAAATCACACCCTGGTCGTAATCAAACCCTATCTTGTCTGCTCCACAGTAAACTCTTCACAGCAGAGGCCAAAGTTTGCTTTCTATGGTGTAAAATGTATTACAGTTCTGTGGTTTGTTGTAAATCAAAAATTATTATATGTTTTACACAATGGTCTGCCTTCAAGTCCTGTTTAAGACATTCCAATAATATCTGATTTACTACTTCTGGTCACAAGTTATTTGCACTCACATGAAATTCTTGTTTATTCAGAGTTTTTGTTCAGTTTGCATTACAAGGATTGTAGGAAACTACTTATGTTGGGTATGTTATGGTCCATTTTATTTAAAATCTTTGTATAAATGCTCGTTAAGTATTAGTAAACAGTGACAGTGTAAACAGCCAATGTGACTTTAGCTGGAACTTTCTTGCACCTATTTATTAAAGCAGTGCTGGTTAGTTGTGCTGAATCATCAAAAAATTCTCCAAAGTATTTGAGAGCCAATGCAAACATGCCAGATCTAAATAGTTTCGAGTGCGACTCGGAAATGTCTAGAGGGTGTTGCCTTCGTGGAGGGTGTTGCCTTCTTGGAAGGTGTTCTTACCTGGTAAATAATTGTATAGCATATAGCAATATTTTGAACATGTCTGCAGTCTGTTCTATGTTGACGTGCTGTTGTTAGAGATTAAAGATTAATTACTTATCATAACTAATTTGTTTTAAGATAGGGTGTTGTGATGAAAAATGTGCTAGTAAAACTGAAGATGCTTATTTTGTGAAGTTATTTACTTAGGCCTCTCAGTTGGCTGGCCAGCTTACATGTTGGCTTCTTGGCTGATTTTTTTAGTTTTATTATTAGTATTGTTATTGACTTATTGTTACATGCATTTTAAATCATTTGCAAAGTGAAGAACCCTTAGTGTGGAGCAATTCAGGGGTGAAAAACTTGCCCAAGGTTGCTTCACAGTGGTGATGGTCAGATTCGAACCTGCCACCCTCTGGTTGCATGGCAAGAATTCTACCGCTACTCCGCCATGTCTTTACAATGTTGTTCATTCCCACAGAAGATTTGAATTTTATATCAATTGAGCATTGTTACTATGCATTAGATAAATGCTTTAGAAGTATCCAAATAATCTTTCTGACATCAAACACTGAATTGACAACATTAGCAGAGGAGCAGATATGTATGGATTTTATAGTAACTGAGAATTGCTATGACATTACATAAGTTTAACTGTATTGCTAGACTAGTTGCTCTTAGTGGAACTTTTAGTAACATACCAGTGGCTAAGTATTACATGCTTAGTTGCTTACGTATATTTCTGTACATTTACCCTGAATGTTACATTCAGAAATTTGTAATAGCAAGGATTTTGCGTGCAGAACCTTCGACATTATTGGCTGAAGTTTTATAGATGCTGAGACGGTTGTATGGACTTATATTTTGCTTGTTAAGCTGGATCTTTGGTTATTTCGATTCAGCGTTTCTTGATATTCTGTGTTGTGATGTTCTGAGGAATGTTAACAATGGCTCGAGGTTCAGGCCACAATGTCCAACTGTGTGCCTGTTTGTTTTGTTATTTCTTCATTGTCTGTTTGTCTGCTGAAATTCTTTCACCTATGCAGGTGTTTTTAGTGATGCCCAGGTAGATGGATATGCCCAGGTAGATGAAAATGACACCTTTGATGGCATGGGATTATCATGCACTCTTTGTCCTTCTTTAGAACTTGGTCCTGGTCCTTTGTGGTGCAGGAGTGAACATTGGATACTGTGGTACTTTGGTCCCATGGTCAGTAATCTGGACTGTCTGGGGTTCAAACCTCCGCAATGACTGAAACTTTAGGTTATTGGGAGGGGTGCTTGCTTTTGGGTAAGTATCCCTGTTAGTAAGTAAGTATGTGTTGGGTTTTAATTGCGTGAGGCCATAGTTTAGTTGACATAATCCTTCTGTGCAGATGTTGATAATTAATTATCAGTCTTAGCCCGGGAGAAGGCAGGCCGGCTGCAGAAAAGGCACTGGGTAGGGTCAGGGTGGTATTTGAAAGTCCAACCGTTTGGGGGGATCTGATCAGTGGGAGAAAAATTGTTCATAGTTTTATTATGCTTAATAAGTTAGCTAAATAAGTTAGCAGTAGTATGAAGCTTCCCCGTGTCATGAATAGAGTGGCTTAGTTTGAATGTTTCGAAGAGAAAACTTCAAGAAGCAGAAAGTTATATCACCTGGTTTTATGTTTTCTAAAGCCATGAATACACTGGAATCTTTCCCACGTAGATTTATCCATCAACTGTTGCCTCTTGATTGCTTCTGTGATGAAACCGCTTTTTCTTTCATATCTTCCAGTATTACATTGAACTGAATTATCCGAATTATGTTTCAATTATCGTTTGATCTGGCATTTCAGTCCAGCATTGTAGTTCTTGCTCTCAGCCACATCTCTAGAAAGCCACACACTGATTCCTTGCAGACTGCTTCATTTCCATTTCCTGACATTTTAATGACAGCTGAGATTTCTAATTCCCATAGATCACACTAATTGATTTCATGATTCAATCCCAGCCCAACAGTAAGAGATAGTCCTGCCTTCTCTCACCCCTTTGAAATGTCTGGGCAAACAAAAAACCTGTGCCCACCCTCAGAGAGGCCATGCATGTGTGTGGTCAATTTGATCCCATGTCTCTCTCTCTCTCTCTCTCTCTCTCTCTCTGTGTGTGTGTGTGTGTGTGTGTGTGTGAAATGTTGAGACAGCTGAGTTTGAAAGCCGAAAAGAGGGGGGGAATTAATTGCTTTGCTGAGGAGTTCTAACTGATTGATTGCCTCTGCTCTTCTTTAAGCATCAAAATGAATCAGATGCAGGCTTTTACCCTTGCATTTCTTTTGTTTATGCGCTTCTGTACCTGTGCTATTTGTTACTGTGGCACTGATTATCCCGATGATGGCTGGAACAGCCTCCTACTTGCACACGCTCCTCTCTTGAAGTCCATTGGCCTGTTGATTTGCAACGCCGCTAACATAACACTCAATGTATCTGGAGTGCCTACCTTTGCTGCTAAGAGCACGTCGTGGCAAGAACTTCACAGGAATAAAAGGTTGTAGTAAATTGCCTGTTGAAGCAACGATAAAAGTTACGATATGTACCCACAGAATGTCTGTTATAAGTGTGGAATTCTTTTGTTACTATTGCATCATTTTTCAGTTGTGTGTGTGTGCTGTATATGTTTTGTGTAGCAGACTTTGGAATCTCAATTGTCTGCTGAGAGTAAAGGCCCAGGTGATGACCAGGGATAATGAAACAGGGATGTGGGTACCACTGGGTGGAGGGGGGATGAGTGTGATCAGCCTCCACCGAGTCCACGCTCCAGGGACCAACGGAGATGGAAAAGACGTCACCTGCTTGATCCTGGGCGAGAGAATTGCAGATAGAATTGTAGGTTATCTCTGCAAATCTGTGTCCTGGATTTTTTGCCTTTTAAAATTTATTTTAATTTCCCAATAATTCTTCACATATCTAGCAAAATTTAATGCATTTTTTGCATAGAAAGTTAATTATGAGAATTATCAGTACTACTTTGTTATTATTGTCATTATTTTTATTATTATTATTGTTGTTGATGTTGTTGTTGCATGGTTGTTAACATGCATTAATTAATTTGCAAAGTGAAGAATCATAAGTGCAAGACAATTAAGGGTGAACAACTTGCCCAAGGTTGCTATGCGGTGGCTAGGGTCAGATTTGAACCTGCTACCCTCTGATTACATGACATTACCGGTAATCCTACAACTACCCCACTTCAACGATGCTCCCAAATTATGTTGACTCAACTTAACTGGCCTATAAATTTGGACTTTCACATTGAATTTACTCGAGTGAAGATTTAAAACCTATTTTTCGATTTGTAATGTAATTGTATTTGTAATATTGCATGTTTCCTGTTTGCTCACTAGATGGTGCTGAACTGTGAGTTGTTGCGTGACTTCCAATACACTTCAGTCAACCCTACATTTCATCACTGGACAACAAACAACAAACGCTTTGGATTGACATTTCAAACGTCATCCGATGCGACCGCATTCCATAAAATTATCCAAAAACTCCAGGACGAAATTAGACTTGGTACCTCAATCTCATTCATCAGACTGGAAATATTTTTGTAGTAACCACCTCTCCCTTACAATTGTTTAATAATAATAATAATAACAATAACAACAATAATTGGATTTTAAATGTGTTAGTAGGATTTCTCCTGTGTTGAAAGCCACTGCAGCAGGGCATAGCACTGCCATAGTTAAATATAGGGCATGAACCATAAGATGAGACCGGAGGCTGATGGCTCAAATTGACCAATGGCCAGCTATTGGTCAGTTTAAGGTTTTTCAGCCTCTGGCCCTTTTAAGTTGTTCAGGCCCAATAATAATATTAATAATGGCTGTGGTACTAACGTCAAGACTAACTTTCACATCAGACAGTTTGGTATCTTTGTCTAAGATATAATATATATATATATATATATATATATATATATATCGTATCCCTTTTGAATACTTGATACTATTTGAGATATATTTGCAGTCATCTCATGCAGTATCTCATATCATCAGCTTGACAATCTGGTATTTGGAGTGGTTATCAAAATTTCATGCTGCAATTTTCTCTTAGAATGTGACATTTTTCTTTCAGTGGAGCCAGGTTCTGACATACACACAGAAGTAGGGATCATTGCTGTGCAAGTAGGGGAACCAGTCTAACATTACATTGTGCTGAAATATTATTTCTCTGCATGGATTAATCTTTGTGTGTATTTTAAAAATCGGCTTTTTCTACATTATTTCATGCAAGGTTTAACATACATGTACAGATTAACATACATGTACAGAAGTAGTTGAGTATTGTTCTTAATTTAACTGGATATGTAACGATTAGTGCAATTGTTGTGACAGTATTGCTTATATTTTAATTTAGAAATTTGAAATTTCAAAGAAATAAATCTACATCGTTTGAATTTTTGAATGGGAATTTATTGTGTGTTTGACGTTTTCAAGGGTTTGTATAGCTATTTCTTTTTATTCTATACCGTAATTTGGATTTTCTCTGTACGAATTTTTTGTTTTTAGAACATGGACATTTCAGAACAGGCAGCGTTTGTAATTGCAAGAACCAGAAAAGAACAATGCATTGGCGAACGAGAATGGTTCTCATGTTGCACCAGAACTTATGCCAGAAACTGCTTCAAGAACACCCGGCATTATTCCTCATATACGTATAAAGCAGCCACGTCCACCAACATCACAACTCCTACCAGATCAAAATAGATCGTCACCAAGCATACTTTCCCAGGTCTTTCCACCGCCGTGCGGTAACACCACACCAGGTCAGACGCCTGGCATCACGCTAAGTGACCATGGGTTCTATGCTGATGTTTCTGCGAACAGCGCAAGCCTTGATGGTAAGCAGAGTGGTACATGGTTGGAAAGTGGTAAAGACCACCACAGCAGCCGGAAAATTGGACACTTATCGATGTCTTCCGATAATGGAGATGAGATTGTCTATTTCAGTGGCGCCTATGTTCAATTTGCGAAAAACAGTGAGCCCGACAGACACGAGTATTGCTACCCGATGTTCGACTCCTTTAAATTTTCACCGTATGGGACACCGCCTCAGTCTCCATATCCAGAATCACAACAACAGGTTCGCTTTCCAGCGTCCGTTCCGGTCCCTGTTCCAGTTAAGTCGCGGCGGAAGTGGTTGAGGTGGAAGAGGAGTTTGCCGCATCGCCGGTATCCAAACCCCGGTAGAAAGTCTCGCTGTGTCCACTGCAATGAGTTCTTTGTGCCGGAGGAGAATTTCCGTGGGGCGTGCAAGGACTCGCCAGACCGAGTCTTAGCCTGCATTCGGACTGCTACCTGTATGTGCTGTCGAGACGCCGTTCTCTATCACTGCGGGGGCGAGGACTCAGACTTCGAGGGAAACGGTGAAGCGGACCACAGATTCAAAGGTCGTCGTAGAGGTTGTCGCCGGCGGGTTATCACGATTCTCATCTGCCTCGTGGTGCCTTGTCTCTGGTACTATCTGCCACTTCGGGCATGTCATAAACTTGGCATGTCGTGCCAGTGCTGTGGCCCGCGGCACAAAGCGGCGTGATCAATCTCAACGTGGTGTGCGTTGCCACTTACTGTGTATTTAAATTCAGGGAACAGTATTCACTTATTATCTTCCTGTGCAATTTCATCTTGATATTTCTGCACTTGTGTTTCTTTCATCGGCATCATTCATAATTATTGTTTTGTCGCCACTGGCTTGAACCATTTGATTTCTATTTAAAATGCTTTTTATTTCAGTTTATGAAGAAAATAATCTGTGACATTCTGCATTGTACAATTTATTTCTTGTTCAGTTTGTGAAAACCATGTGATTTGATTGCAATGATATGAGATACAATTCTTATCCATTAATTATGTTGATGTGCCATTTAATAGTGACTTTCAGTTTTATTGTTTCATAATTTGTGTTTATGAACCGGTTTTTTATGCAGTTAGGTTGTGATGAATCAACTTGTGTGCCAAACTATTTCTAGGGTTTAATATCTTGTTAGGAAGTCAGTACTCAGTACTGTATATGTTACACAGTCTTGTTTAATTTATTCTTGCAAATGACAAAGAATATATCAAATGTTTTGTCTGAAATATGGCTGTTTGTCAACGATAGTTGGCTGTGTGAAGTTATTATTTTGAATTTACACGAGAAATGTGTTTTTCTTTTACTGTTACTGACTAATGCAGTGTTGCTTTCTGATTTGGTTGAAAATAATTGTTTTTCGTGTTATTTTACATGTTATTCTGGTTTTCCATTTTAAATGTTTTTCATTCTGAGTCCATTTTTATTTAAATGTTGTTAATAATTTCATGTGTTTGAGTTGATGTTTGATTATACTCGTGTGGTCAGAAAACCATGACAGAGAATTATACAGTTGCAGTTTATTTATGCTGAGTTTATAGGACAGATCAAAGGTCATTGACAGCGTTGCCTTGGTGACGATTCTATTGTTAGTAGCCTAGATGTGTCTAGTTTGTTGAATTGCTGAATTTTTGTATGTTTAATTTTGTTATCTTCAGTGAATCATTAATCTTAGGTAATCAAAATGGTCAAGAAATTTATTGTCTATCAGAGTTACAATCCCAAGTGCTTGAAGATCAATCAATTTATCAGTCAATTGTTTTTTTTAGTATTTAAAATTACAATCAAAGTTCTGAAACAATTAAACATCACAGTGCATTTAATATCTGTAACCATAGGCGGATCTAGTGGAGGGCACAGGGGCACTTCCCCTTCCCCTACCAATACCACCACTCCCAAAATGTTGTTTTGTTAATTACTCATCGTGGCCACAAGCCAAAATATTGAAAAGACCTGAATAAATATGCAAATGTTGCTTTTTTCGTACGTTTTAAACACTTTAATGACCCACATTGAGTCACGTGAAAGGGGTTCCAAGGCAGAATGGCGATTGGAAAACAAAGTCCCCCTCCAACTGAATTCCTGGTTCCACCTCTGCCTATAACAATAATTTATTATACTAAAAAAGGAAGAACGTGTCTCTATATCAGTGTTTTATTCAGACTCCAGGCCTTTGGGGGGAAATTGAGGCTTTCGGGGGAAATTGACTTGGTTGGAGGGAAAAGATGCAGTTCAATGCAAAATTTGTGTAAGTGCTGAGATTGGGGGGGGGGGAATTGTGAGGTTTGTGGGGGGATCTCCTCTCCTAACAGGCCTGTATAAAACACTGCTCTACATTAGCTCCAGCCCAAAAAAGTTTCAATATTATAGTTGTGATCTTTGCAGGATTCTATAGGGTGTGTTTGGTTGACTTGTGACAGTTTCACAAATTCTGATCCTACAGAGTGTGACAGTTTTGGGTGATGATTTTCTGTTTATTATCTTTAGTTCATTGAGTTTCTGAAAGGACATAATTTCCAGTAGATGTATTTCTTAACTTAACACAAATCAGCGATTCCAGTAGACATGTATGCATGTGTTCACTGTTCAGTTGGCCCTTCCTTTTTTCTTAATACGCAAATGTTTCTATTTAGTTAATAATAATGTTTTGAAGCTATCCTATTCATTAATCATAAAACAAATAAATTAATGTTCTCTCAGTCAACGTATACCGGTATAGGCTAGCATTCATTATCTTTGTAGTGAAATAATTGTTTTCTTGGTGTAGCCACAGTTATGCTCTCATTCTGGCTGATACCAGTCGTGCCATGGCATTTGCGTTAAACTGTTGAGAAATCGGGGAGGGAGCAGTGGCGGCTCTAGGATTTGGCAAGTGGGGGCCGTTGGGGTGGCAACTTCTAATCATGGGGGCCAACCATTTGTTGTTAGGTATGTAGTATTAAGTATAGAGTCCCAACAGGGGGCCACTGGGGGCCAGGAACTCAATAGGGGGTACAGCCCCCTGTGGAGCCGCCACTGGGAAGGAGTAGGCCTAAGGTAGCATGAACGGTCAAGGAAAATGAGTGAAACGCTAATTACTGAGCTTTTTACCCGAAAATATCGATGTGCGGAACCCTGGCTACGCCACTGAAATGCAATAAACTTTAAAGTCAAGAATGCATATTTATGCGTGGCACCATACGCCACACGATGCGAATTGCTGTTGCTTTCTATACGGGGAAACGGTGTGAAATGACGACGGTCTTGGGCTTATAATTATGTACAGATGGCTTCGTGGTCGAACCCTAACATAGTCTGGTTCCCTTCACGGCGTTTTCGGCGCAGACGAGAGGCAGGAGAACAGCCTCGTAGACGATGTCGATGACGGGCACGCAGCAGCCGCAGCAGGCTTTCCATGGCAACAGGATGACGTAGACGAAGCACATGATGAGGGCCACAGGCCAGGCAAACAGCAGCAGGACAAGCAGCCAGATGACCATCGATATGCAAGAACAGTCACACATCTTCCGCTTCTTCCGTCACTCCCTTCGATCGACGAACACCACGTGATGCGCGGATGACGGAATGACGACTGGACTGCATGTACAGTAGGATGCACAGAAACAAACGCTAATTATTTGTGTTCATCTGTCTGTCTGTCTGTCTGTCTGTCTGTCTGTCTGTCTGTCTGTCTGTCTCAGACTGTCTGTCTGTCTGTCTGTCTTCCTATAAATTGTCACGCAGTCTGAAATATTTCTCCAGAGTTTACGATTTAAATCTACCATCGCCCAAACGTCTGTAGCAGTTGGGGCTCCTCCCAAGACCTCAATGGAGACCCACGGTGCTCCCCACTCTAAGTGGGAGAGCACATTTGCTTTCCACTTGGAGTGGGGAGAACCCACGGTGCTCCCCACTTCGGTGCTCTCACACTCCCAAGTAGCTTAGGGCAAAGTCGACCTACAGTAATATATATATATATATATATATATATATATATATATATATATTTATATATATATATATATACATAACTAATTAGTATTTTTAATTAGTAATATTTAATCAGTATTTCTGTGCTTCGAACATAATTAATGGAAACAAAATCATATGGTCTAATGATTTTTGTTTCCATTAATTATGTTCAAAGCACAGAAATACTAATTATTTAATGAGTATTAAATATACAGTATATATACGCTTATAATTATAAATACCCACTTGCTCAAATCCATGCAGTTTTTCGATTAGCCGCTAGAAAATTTACCTTCACAAAAACCAACGAAAGACCAGTTTTCTTACGCCTTTAAAACAATACTATCGTCGATGAGTTTTTGCGATTTAAAAGTTTAAATTTCTTTTGTAATTCGACTTCTCTGATATTAAATAAAAAGACCCGTATCGTGGACAGTTCAACCTAGGCAAGCCGTGACAAAAAGTAAAGGCATGACGCCTGACCAGCGGAGTTCTCCGTCACGCCAAAGCTAACATGACCGTCACCGTCTTGGCATAGGTTAGGCCTACAAGGGAAGACGCAGTGTAACCATGGCAACGCCACTATACACAGACTGTTGTAGAAGTGTAGGATAGGCCTAAAGCTGCCTGTTCAATTCCGACACAACACATAGGCCTATAGGCAGTGCGTTGAACGTTGCCTGCACTATGTTGCATGTAATTTGACCTATAAGCTCTGAAAAATTATTAAAAATTGGGAAGGAGTAAAGGAAAACGTATATATATATATATATATATATATATATATATATATATAACGAATCAGTAGGCCTATTAAAATTCTGCTGAATATTCTTGCTTGTTACAGACGGATTGTTTTAGGGAATTTCGAAGTAAACTAGAGCCCTGCCCCCCATTGTTTAATCTAGATTCTAGACTCCTGGACTCCGGGGGGAAACTGAAAAAGCCGGTGGGAACTGACAAAACCGGGAGAATTTTGCTAGGGGATGCTGTTAGTAAATGTAGTATGCCAAAATTTCCGGGGGAATTTGAAAGTTCCGGGGGAAGGGCAATTTTCCCCTCCGGAAACGGCCTAGATTAAACCCTGCCCGCCCCTCTATTTATTCTAAATAAATAGCACGAACTTCATAATATTGTTTCACTCAGATTGTTTATTGTGGTCACTACATTCCATGAACAACAACAGCTGAGTTCAGCCTACAGGCCTAGGCCTACGCAAATCTAAATTCTTGACCTTCGAGTACAGTTAAGCTATAAACTGTTCATCGTAGCATACAAATTCTAGAATCCAACACATTACTAACTGTTACTACTATTTCATAGGAAATTGAGCGAACGCCTTTATTTACAGCCAGACTAAGAACGATTCAGTGGCGTACCCAGGTAACGGCAGATGGGGGCGGGGGTAGATGCCCTGGGCACCACTTGCAGGGGACGCAAAAATTGTGATCTTGCTCTCTTCTAAGCGTAAAAAGAGAAGAAACTGAGAAAACTGTCTTTGAGTATATCATAGACCAGTTCGCATCAATAAAAGCAAGAAAAGTGCATCTGTAGTTTTAATTCTTTGTGTCAAAAAGACGTCATAATTTGTTGATTAAAGATTTGTAAACCTGCTATATAATTTTATGACCCCCTGCCATGGGTGCCAAATACCCTAGGTACGCCCCTTGTGCGATTCGAGTAGATATTTGGCAGTGATGTTGCTTAAACTGCATATAAAAAATCTTATTACACCCGGTGCTTGTTAACCTATACCAAGACCGGCGCTGAAACATATAATACTGGATGCAGTGCGAATAAGAACACACGCGTTCAATAAAAACATAGCGAGCTGTAAAGAACAAGTAAATGCAAGTCACGGATTTCATGTATTACAAATGGATTACAAATGTTTATCCTGATTCTCCAGTTAACGTTAAGCTGAATCAAGTTCAAAGACTGGCCGTGTAGGAATATTTCAATTGGGGGGGGGCAGTGGCGTGCAGTGGTGGGCGCCCGGGGCCAAGTTGACAAAACTGTTTGACGAGCAAAGAAAAGGTCGCTGAGTAAATTTTGGCACCCCCCACCATTTGATCGGCGCCCGGGTCCACGCCCCACCGGCTCCCTTCTGCACGCTACTGGTGGAGGGACTGGGGCATTGTCTTAATTCTGATTGATTGATTTAGCACTACTGTTAGATGGTGTCCCATCTATAACAACTACCGGACTTGGGATGTAGAATTCCAGACCAACCAACCCCCCGTCCTCCAATGGCTCAACCCCTTTCGTTTAAATTAGCAAACCTATGCTATATTAAAGCTAGGAAATCGATAGCATATTAGTTACTCGTTTTATCTAATTCCCAAGCAAACCGTTTAGCATTTGACACAACTGCTGTGAAAAAAAACAGTTTTAAGCAAATGACCGCCTTCACAAATAATTCTTATTCCTGAGATCTGAGAGATGAAGGCATCTTCTGGCGTTGCTTGCATTCGTGTCATGCAAATCACGACTCTTCTGCGTATACGGATTTCAGACAAAATGAACAAAACGGCAGCAAAAAATATGCCAGAACTAAGCAATAAAACGGCCATGACAGGATTTTACGGTGGCGACCTAGGGTATGGCAGGTAGCAATGGCGTAGTCAGGATTTCCGGAAGGGGGTGTTTGGTTTTTGGTTTTGACTGAGACCAACTTCCGAAAAATCTTGACAAGCAAAAAGGTCATCTTCTCATCTCTATTTTTAATTTTTTTTCCTTCCAGGTGCTGACAAGCAAAAAAGGTCATCACTTCTGAAACCGTTATATTCTATAGCCAGGTAGCCAAGGGGGAGTTTGCCCCCAAAAATCGCGTCCCAAAATTAAAAATGCATAGAAACTCATTAAAATATTTTTTCGGCAGCCAATGGGGTATTTTTCGCATCGGATGGAATCCGTTGCTGCCGAGCTTGAGACAAGAGACGCAACTTCAAGCAAAGATCACACAAGGGCGCGGCTCTTAAAAGACTGCACGCCGAACCCAGTTCACACTTGCACAGCGAGCGTCCTGTCTGCCTCCCCCCTCTTTTTCGCATATCCCAGGATTCCCAGCAATGTCTGCGCGATACTTATACCGCATGTTACCACTGCAGCATTTTTGCAAGAGTCAACGTCGCCTTTTAATTGTTTCCTGTACGGCTTCTTCAACCACCTGCTGTGCGTCTGGAATCGCCGTGTATGCAGACGATTTCCTGTTGGCCGTGGGTCGTGTCATGAGGTCAGGCCAGCAGTTGTGCACGTCTGACAGCACAGTTGCTGGAAATACGGTCGGTTGCAGAACTGATATTTGAGCACCAGCGGGCAGTACTCCACTTTGCTTATGTCACTGCATTCACCTGTTACAGGTAAGACCAACAAACAACCAGGTGTGAAAAAAATCGGTATTTGAGAGTGGGTGTGGCTAAAGAATTTTCAACTGTCTCATTATTCTTTAAAAAGTTAGTAAGATAATTTTATGATAGCACGAAACTTCCCACATTGCTATGCATAGAATGAACCGTTGGGGAAGTCAATAAGCGGAGGCAAGGAACCCCATTCTGCCCGACCAGCACCACACTCAAAAATCTAAACGCATAGCAAATTCACCCTCCTAAAACTGAATTTTAGTAGCGCCAGATTGCTACTAGCGTTGGCGTAGCCACGGGGAGCACATGGGTTCGGCCCCCTATTCGGGACTGGTCGTGAGATTAGCTTAAAACCGGCGAGTAGTTGGGTTAGGGGCACTATTAGATTGAGGAGAATGCAATAGACAGCAGACTTCAAAGCGTTTGACACTTTGTGAAGACGACATTTTTTGCTCGTCAAGACTTTTGGGATGAAAAATGTCAAAGTGCCGCCCCCCCCCCTTATTGCGACGAAATACTGGCTGGTAGACAGAGACTAATCATTCTTTGGCACTTTGGTCCAGATGGGACTTTTTGGTAATTTGGTCTAGATTTCCCATCGCACGTTAAACAAATTACAACTTTAAAACCAGAATTGCCGCCTAAGAACATGTTTATCTAATGCGTAGTATCACCTTCTTTGATTCGTGTTCCCGCCAGGGATCCAGTGCAGTGACCTCGGCATTCCTGGCGGTTGGGAGGCACGGTACGCTGGTCGCAGTCGCCGCTTGGTTCTCCGTCGTAGGCACGACAGACGACCGTTCTCGTCTGAAAGCCACCGACGTCACCTGCTCCACACCTGGCAGAACACTTGACGCAAGAAAGACACCAAATCACTCCGATAATTAATTAATAGTAATAGGCCCCCTACATATCCCTCGGAGGCAGTGATATTTTAGTTTCGTAAATAATTTTAGTTTTAGTTTTTATTTCGTTTTAGAGCCGTTAATTTAGTTTTTTAGAATTTAGTTTTCGTTTTGTAGTAAATGATTCCAGTTTTAGATTTAGTTAACGAAATTACGATATTTATAGTTTTTTTCTTTAACTAATTTTTCACTCCTCATAAGATCATCGTTACGAGAATATTTTCGAAGCAATTTCGATCGGCCTGCCTAACCGCGTTCGAACCCTGGGTTTGGTAATTGGGATTTGTTTTTGCATCTCATACCTGCTACCATCGGCCGAATGTAAGATAGGGATGATAGATGCATAAATCTAACACTTTTTAAAATGTACATTACGAAAAAGAAACAGCCGATAATTATAATTAAATCACTTCCTACAACCGGTTGGTCACAGGAACAGTGGACACAGGATAGAAAGCGAATGATGACGAGAAAACACCGGAGGAAAAAGCTAATTTCTAGGAATTTTAAATGCAAGCGCTATAGAAATTGGGTGAATTGTAATTTGGAAGCCATATATTCCATATAATCAAACGGCAGCTGGATTAATCTGAGCACATCACTATAAAGATTATGTTTTAAATCAAAATTGGACATTATTTAAGGCTATAAATTAGAACCAGAACAACATGGACTTCGTTGATAGTCAGTTAGCTTGGTAGACAAAATGGATCAGACTTGAAGACAAATCGTGGAAAAACTGTGTAGCATATCAGTGACTCACCTCCCCCCATGATCCAAATTCCCATCTTGGTGCGGGGCAGATTGTCGTCGAGCACTTCTCGTGGCCGGAAGGCCTGACGCCAGCGTCGCACAGATGATGTAGCGTCCGATGGTTGTCGGACGTGACACAGAAGACGTTACGCGATCTGAATCCCTCGCCGCACGAGGGACGACACTTGAGACAAAAACGCACCCCTCGTGAATAGTCAATCAGACCACGTGATGCACAATCATTTTAATAATTAACATACGATCTGAGCGTCCGAATAACGCGAAAACTCAGACGACACAAGATGCAAAAACGCGCGCCCACTCCTGAATAATCAAATCAGACCATGCATGTGGGAAGACTACATAAATAAACGTCAACAACAATAGACGCCCGAATGAAAGCGTGAAATGGCAGACGATGCGCCAAATGACGCATGCATACGTGACGTCACCGACCTCTGACCAATCGTCGACCTCCCAGCGCGGAGGACACGGCGCCTCGCTGCACCTCATTTTGGACTTGGGTCGTCTCGTAGAGGAGCACATCTCAAGGTCAAGAACCTCTGCGTCTTTCGCGGAAATCTGTCTCAAGCAGGAGACAACGCGAGTCATCAGACCATCGCCACACGTACGGCTACACGCAGACCAGACTCCGACGCTCCACCTGGAAAAGCAGATTAGATACTGTCTGATTACTCTGATATTGTTAGCCTTCAGACTTAATATATTACCGTGATTTTGATCTCATTTATACAGGGGCTTACCTAGGGTATTTGGCGCCCAAGCCGCCCATGTCAGGCGGTCAGAAAATTAAATTGGCAGATTAGGCCTAACAAATCTTTAATTAACAAATTGTGACGTCTTATTGACACAAAGGATTAAAACTACAGATGCACTTTTCTAGCTTTTATTGATGCGAACTGGCCAATGATGTGCTCAAAGTCAGTAGTCTCAGTTTCTTCTCTTTCTACTCTGAGTGGAGCAAGATCACGGAGTTTTTTGGCGGCCCCGTTCAAGTGGCGCCCAGGGCATCTGCCCCCCACCTGTCACACCCCATGTACGCCAATGCATGATTACAACAACGTGTAATGATCCAGTCTAAGTTCACTCCATGTAATCATATCCCCGGGTGAAATGAGTAGACTAATCTTGCCGGTGCATAAATCGAAGCCAAGAGAAGATACTTTCATCATCTTACTTACTTCGCTGGGCACTGGTCCGCGTGACAGTGCACAGTGAGGTCCGAAGGGCGTGGTTCCCTCGAACATTGACTATCGCGGCCAGTAACATTGTCGGATACGCGTGCGCACACTGCCGCCATCTGGCGAACGCCTGAAAATCGCAATTAATTTGGTTCCTTTGGAGTGGGAAGAGCAAAGATGATACTAATACCGTTTTAATGTACAATCAAATTATAACAGGTTGCCAAATTGCAACGTCCAGCTTGAGTTCATAAAGCTCTTTTATTTTAAAAAAACTAGTAAGCGTTATTTGTCGATAATTCACTCAGCACCGTTCCCGCAAGTGACGGAACATTCGCTCGCCAACAGGTGGCGCCAGGCGTAGTCACGTGACGAGGTAGTTAGGTTTTCCGCTGGAGGGATTTTTTTGTTGTATTCGTAATCGACGGTGATTGACGGCTCTTGGACCAGAACCTGAAATCAAAACATCGTCGTTATGACGTCAGAGGGTTATGACGTCAAACGTCGCCATGACGTCAAAATGTTCAGAACACTTGATCATTCGATTTCCCGTAGCGTTCCTTTTCGTTGAGTCCACATATCGCGAACAGTGGCGTATAGCGATGGCTGTGGAAAGGAGAGACACGTCAGTGGCGTAAACCTGGCGTCAACATTGGGGGGATAGAATCGTCTATATTCTATATAAAGTCAGGTCAGACCCCATTTTCATCTCCCAAAAAGTCTTGACGAGCAAAAACCAAAAAAACGTCATCCTTATATTTAATTTTCCCTGCCCAAATACCCTGACAAGCAAAAAAGGTAATCCGAAATGAGTGAATGCGGTCTGCATCAACATCATCATGGGGGCGAGGATATAAATTTTTGACCATAGGCACAAAACATTGGGGGGGATAATTGATACTCTGTCCCCTCTTACTAATTATTGGGGGACCGTCCCCCTCGTGTTTTACGCCCTTGGGGCACGTTGACATTTTCGGTTAAAAGATTGTTATGGACTTCTTCGCTTCTTCCAACATTCACCAGTTCTCTTCAGCTAGTATGCTAACCCGCCCACCCTCTCCCCAACAAAACTCAATGTTTTTGCTCAAATCCCACGACCGGTCCTAGCCAGAATAGGGAGTCGGCCCCCTGCCCCCTCGTGCCAGCGCTCACCCCCCCGGTGGCTACCACAGTGTTCGCGGAGCAAGACCTCCGAAAGCTAATAGTAATCAAGATACGAGATGATTGATCATTGAACTAAAACAACTGCGTCGAAATTTCCAGCCAGTCCCTGATTCGAACCTCCATCCCACCCCCTGGGTGGACGGATGGAGTTTTTTCTGTCGCGCGCCTCCTACCATGAGCGACAGTTCGATGGAGGTGGGCCCCAGGGCCGTCAGGGACTCCGGGCGGTCCTTGGGTCTCTCGTAGCGGAATGAGACGCCGGCGACGTCGAAGATGCGAGGCCAGACGATCGTCCAGGCGCCGTTGATGTGGAATCCACCGTCAGAGGACTTCAACGCTTAGCCAAAAACAGCCAACCGATAAGATAAGACTAGACTATAACATAGCTAAGGAATATAAGAGACAAATAACAGCAGCAGCAGCAGCAGCAACAACAATAATAATGATAATAATAATAATAATAATAATAATAATAATAATAATAATAATAATAATAATAATAATAATAATAATAATAATAATATCAGCAACACGGAAACGGAGTAGTAGTAGTAGTAGTAGTAGTAGTAGTAGTAGTAGTAGTATTAATAGTAGTATTAGTAGTAGTAGCAGTAGTAGTAGTAGTAGTAGTAGCAGTAGTAGCAGTAGTAGTAGTAGCAGCAGTAGTAAGTAGCAGTAGTAATAGTAATAATAATAATAATAATAATAATAATAATATCAGCAACACGGAAACAGATTGGTAGTAGTAGTAGTAGTAGTAGTAATAATAATAGTAGTACAGTAGTAGTAGTAGTAGTAGTAGTAGTAGTAGTAGTAGCAGTAGTAATAATAATAATAATAATAATAATAATAATAATATCAGCAACACGGAGCAGAGTAGTAGTAGTAGTAGTAGTAGTAGTAGTAGTAGTAGTAGTAGTAGTAATAATAATGCAATGGTAGTAGTAGTAGTAGTAGTAGTAGTAGTAGTAGTAGTAGTAGTAGTAGTAATAATAATAATAATAATAATAATAATAGTAGTAGTAGTAGTAGTAGTAGTAGTAGTAGTAGTAGTAGTAGTAGTAGTAGTAGTATTAATAATAATAATAATAATAATTATTATTATTATTATTATTATTATTATTATTATTATTATTATTATTATAACAACAACTACGTGTCTATGGAATCTAACATCGAATTGTTTGCAAGAAATTTAAGACGTACTTGTATGAGATATCGTATAAGTGCAGTGTGTAAAGTGCTCTTGATTTTGGCCTTCAGCCATGATTATTGAGCTATATAAATTGACAATTTAACATAACATAACATAACAATAATAACCAGTAGCGAAAACTTTGAGAGAAAAAGTAGGAGTGCGGACAATATTCATTCAGATAAGAAGACCGAACAAGATTACCCTTAAAAGAACGCACATTACGCCAAATTTCAAACGACGATCTTACTTACCGAGGTAGTTTTTTGTGAGGCGAGTTTCCGCGAATCTAATATGTACTGCGTTGACAGGAATTCGAACGATTTCGATGTACGCTACAAAGATTTTACACAAACAAATATCATCGGATGCACCACATATTAGTGCAGCCAAAGTGCAGCAAAAAGTTTGTTTATATGGGTCATTGTGGGTCACATCACTCAAAAGACTCGAAGGTCAGAAGGTCACGCTGAATATGGCAAAATAATGGTCGAATTTCAATTACAGTAGAAGTTTGTTTATATCGTACATGTACAGGTCTACTAAGTTATAATAAAGTACCGCAATGTACGGTTCCGTGTGATGCTCTTACGTTGCTGGATCGTATTGGATATAGCATACCTCGGGTATAACGTACTCAATTTTACATACCCGTTTAAATACGTTATAATGAAGTTCTACCCTATAATTTTGAGGACGCATTGAATATGAAAATCGTGGAAAAGACCAGTTGGTCGCCCAAGAACTACCTGGACCAGAACAATTCGATCTGACTTGGCTCCTTGTATGGTTGGACTTTTCACTGCCTGGAAGACGGCTCAAAACAGATATTCTTGGAAATGTTTAGTGAAAAAGGCTATGCTCCGTCAGTGAGCTTGCCAATGCTGATGACGATGAATGAATATGAAGGTGACAAGAGAGTCGAATCTCGATCTTTTCGCAATTAAACTTAAAACGTAGGCCCCTACTTTTATGAGATCTCGTATAAAGTGTAGAGCGCTCTTTACTTTGGCCCTTCTTCCTTGTTTCTGCGCTATATAAATTGACTTACTAACTAACTAACTAACTGACTATCAGAGGGCCTCTGTAAGAATACGGTATAAGTTACGTGATATTGGTACTGTAACTGAACGTGGTACTAATCGTACTGTCGCTGGCCTCCGGTGGCATCTGCCTGTCGAACCGGCCTCGTACAGTGAAGCAGGTCGACCCATCTCCGCCGCAGACACGGCATTGGTCCTCAACTGCGTTCGACCCGAGTACACGGTCACAGCCCACTGGCTAACAAGGGACATAAGTAAAGTAAAATCTCGTAAATTTATATAGCGCTTTTGAAGTAGTACAGTGGTAGCCGCTTATTCTTATGTTTATTAAAAGGTAAGTTAAATATATGACGGAAAGTTCAAAACATGGAAATTAAAACTTACTAGAAGCAATCAATCTATGGTAGTTAAGACCAGTGTTTAATCTAGACTCCTGGACTCCGGGGGGGGGGAGAAACTGAAAAATCCGGGGGGAAAACTGACAAAGCCGGGAAGAATTCTGCTAGGGGCCGCTGTTAGTCCATGTAGTATTCCAAAATTTCCAGGGGGAATTTGAAATTTCCGGGGAGGAAAGGACAATTTTCCCCCGGAAACGGCCTAGATTAAACACTGGTTAAGACGATGGAAAGTTGAAGCCAATTTACCGCCAGCTTTGCTAAGTTTTAGACAATAGTTTCCATGGTTACCGAAGAAATTATCGTTAAACTTCCAATGCAAACCCCGGCCCCTATTAAAAGGATTGGCTTTATACCCCGGCTGTTTGAAACCCGCGGCTTCTATTTGGTGTTTTACGGTTAAATGATCATACTTAACAAAATGACGGAAACTGGATTAACGTCCACACGCCATAGACTCATTCTAGTGATAATTAAATTCTATGGCTCAATAGCACAGTGGCGGCTCTAGGATTTGGCAAGTGGGGGGGCTGTTGGGGTGGCAACTTCTAATCATGGGGCCAACCATTTGTTGTTTAATGTATTTAGCATTAAGTATAGGGTCCAAACTGGGAACTGGAGGGCCACTGGGGGGCAGGCACTCAACAGGGGGCACGGGCCCCCCTGCACCCTCCGGTGGAGCCGCCACTGCACTAGCATTACCGATACTGTTCGTCAGGAGGTTTATAAGTTCTAAATATTAATGCGGATAGTAAGTATAATAAAGTACTACTTATAGCCTACTGATGTGAGGTTTAATTTTATAGCGCTTTATAGAGTAAGTCGAATGTCAGAGCTATATAAACATACTCGACATTCTCCGTTAACACAGATATCCATTGAGTCCGGATAGCATTTGGTTCCATCCGTTACTTTAGACGATCGCTCCGTGTAGAAATTGTGTCCAACGGCCAAACAGTTTAAGGCACAGGGCCTCACGTGACCTAAGATTACGTAATTTATGTACTATAAATAGAACCACCGCCATCCATCATCATCATCATCATCATCATCATCATCACTATCACCACCGCCATAATTATTTACAGCAACGAATGCAAAAACTTCTTCGTCGTCATCATCAGCATGGCTGTAGTAGACGTAATCATTATCATCGTCATACTTCCGAGGAACGGTTTCCACTTGAAGAACTTGCTTCGAAATGGTTCGCTGTTGAACTTTGCGCACTGGAGTTCACGGAAATCAGTTGAATTCGGCGGACAATCCTGGAAAAAGCAACCCATTGTGCCTAAGTTTCCTGGAGAAAATACACATTAGCAATGACCCTTTCTATACCCAGACACTGTCCTTGTCTTTGACCGATGAGGGGCTAAGCCCTCCCAACTTATTGAACATTGCCTTGAAGGTCCAACCACATTTTTAAATAAAAATTAATTGCATGAAATCAAAGCAATCTCTTTCGGCAAAAACTACTCTGCACATACTGTAAGTTACAGTGCGTAATCGCTGGAATGTAACGTAATGTAATTCGTTACGTGTATGTTGCAAGATCGGTAACGAAGTCGTTCTCCATTGCAGAACTTTCCTCCGTGAATTGGTCTAAGATTAGAATATTATTTTTACTATAAAACTTAAAAATAAAATAATAAAGAAAAAGCAATAAAAATCAATAGAATTAAATTAGTAACATGTGACTGACTCTTACGTATTAGTATCAGTAGTGATAATAATAATAATAATAATAATAATAATAATAATAGTAGTAGTAGTAGTAGTAGTAGTAGTAGTAGTAGTAGTAGTAGTAGTAGTAGATTAATAGTAGTAGTGGTAGTAGTAGTAGTAGTAGTAGTAGTAGTAGTAGTAGTAGTAGTAGTAGTAGTAGTAGTAGTAGTAGTAGTAGTAGTAGTAGTGTCAGTAGTAATAGTAGAAGTAGTAGCAGCAGCAGTAGTAGTAGTAGTTGTTGTTGTTTTTGTTGTTGTTGTTGTTGTAGAGTAAATATAGAGCTACTCTTTAATGCTATGCTATACATTGCTGCTCATCCGTTTCCTGTACAGAATCACGTGACGTACGTACCTCGGTTGGTCACACTTCCGTTCTCTCGACTCCACCCCTCCGCCGCAGCTCCTCGAGCACTGACCCCAACCGGACCACTCCCCCCACTCCCCATCTACGGACTGAGGACGCCAATCGGAACTGACGCATTGACCACGAAAGCACCACTACACACACACACACAAACACACACACACACACACACACACACACATATATATATATATATATAAGCTATAAAATCTATTAATATACAGTAATGGTTCCATTCAAGATATAATACTGTAGATATTTGCAATTACACAAGGTGGCGACGGTTTTATTGGGCCACCCTGTATACACAGGCCTATGTGACTGTATATGTTACGTAGGCCTATGCATGTATATATATATATATATATATATATATATACTAGCTGTTTGCCCGTCAAAAATGACGGGGAAGAATGGCTGTTTTACTACCCGATTTTTGCAAATGTCTTAGCATTTTGCGCAATGAATAATAATCATTGTCCTTAACTCGCCTTCCTTCAAGTTCAACGTGACGCTGTAGGCCTACAGTCCTACACGTAGTAATTATGTACGTAAAATTCACGCCACTTCTTCAAACACCGCCCACCAACATAATATAGTGACGTTGTACACATTATATATGTAATAACGCAATAATGCACCCATATATAAATTAACATAAGTATGTATTGTATTTATTCAAATACACAAAAATTAGGTTTTGAGGTAAGAAATAGATATATAGGCCTATGTACATAATAAAGGGGGTTGGGTCGGGGGCGGTTGTGAGGAGGGGATGGGGTCGGGGAGGGAGGTTTGGGAGGAGGAAATGAGGTTGTGTCGGTTTTCAGAGCAGGGGTTGTGCGGGTTTGGCAACGGGGATGGGGTGGGCGGGAATTGGTTGGGAGAGGAGTGGTTAGGAGAAGGGTTGGGGTCAGGAGGAGGTTTGAGAGGAGAAAATGGGGTTGTGCGTGTTTTTCGTAGCTGAGGGTTGTGTGGGTTTGGGGACGGAGGTTTGGCTCCGGTGGGGTCTATCGGGCGGGGATGATTTAGGGAGAGGTGCGGGGTGGGGTCTGGGTGTGGGTTTGGGGCGAAGGGAAGGGGTACAACGTGCAGGCAATCAGGACGCTTCGTCAAGCTGCAATCAGGACGCTTCGTTGATTATAAAGTTTGGTTGCCTATAGCAACAATGTCGTCCAACATCTGCTGTGAAAAAATGAAGAACTATACAGAAGAATTCAGCCCAAACAAACCATGCTGGAAAGAGTAAAACAAAGGAAACTCCATATTTTGGACACACGTGCAGAATGAAAGAGAACAGAAAGATCAAAGCTCTAATGTTTGGAATAATGGAGGGTGCCAATAAGAGGACCACACAAGGAATGGTGTGATGATATTGAAGAATGGTGTGGAAGCAGTTTACAGGATCTTAGCCACAGAGCAACGTACAGGAAAGAATGGCAGAAAACTGTGGAGATGGCATTATACACCAACGGGCGATGAGCCCACGGTTAATGATGATATCGATCTGCTTTGTAGCGTGACTGACAAAATGTACGAAGAAATTATAAAAGATATGTCATCCATTTGAATTCAAAAGCTTCTTAACGTTATTGATTGTTTGTTGTCTAAAACAGAGGTTTTCAAACTTTTACAAGCCGCGGACCCCTTTGGCATGTCGTTGCTATGCGGCGGACCCCCAACCCCAGAAACAAAACCAATTGTGTATGGAATTACAAGTGTGCTACTTTAGTTCAATACCGTAACTAACCTACATTAACTACATACTAATCTAGTCGAGTGTACTGCTTCATTCACCGATAAAAAGTACTTAGATAATGTAACAAATTAAAATAGTGACATCAAGTAATTAAGACAGTTGCTAAAACTGAGGTCAACCTTTGGTCAGTGTGAAAGGTGTGCCAGCTTCGTACCGCAGGGTTTCTCCAAACATGGTGGTATGTTTGACAAGCATACGCGAATATTAGCCTCTATGTTCAGTCGTGATCTGTATTTGGTTTTTATGGCAGTGACTGCAGAAAAAGCTCTCAGGTAACAGGGGATATTCCAGAGAACATGCCATCCAGATTGACAACAGTGACTCTTCTGAACTCCAAGCGAAGCAGTTGGCGTAGCCAAGGGGGATAAACTCCCCTTGGTTGACCGACCAAAAATTTATTTTATCGCGTATTATCATTTTGTGCTGAGTTTGCTCTAATAGCTACAGACATAAAGTATCATTGTACTCAAGTCTCTGTAAATGTTGATGTTTCGGGATTTCTTCGGCGAAAAAACGGATAGCAGGGAGATGTTTCACTATATCCTAAGTATATATTTCTCACTGCTTCACCTCTCTCAATGGTCGTTCGTAACCACCACCTTCAGAAAATCCTGGCTACGCCACTGAAACGAACGAAGTGCTCTGTCAGATGATAATTCAGCCGGTTTTTTTGTTCCCCGTTCAATTAAATCAGTCAACTGACATTCTCAAATGGATTTCGAACCCAGTCAAACATGCTTATGTCATCATCTCCGAAATACTTATGGAAATAATGTGACAACCGCTGAAGATGAATTACAACGGTCATTGTAATCAATTCTCTATAGCAGCCTCTTGCACTGCTAAAAAGTCACATAGTAACGGAAGCATTTCATAGACACCTCGCACACTTAGTCTTTCTAAAACAGCTAGGGGGAAAAATGAATGATCTAAAAAAATAAAGCTTTTCCTTGGCACATTCGCGGACCCTTGGCACCTTTCACGGACCCCTGGGGGTCCGCGGACCACAGATTGAAAACCGCTGGTCAAAAAGATTGTGTTTTATTCGCAGACAATTCTTTCGGCATTTGTACTTCCGTATAATCGACTCACCCCCTCCGGGGCGGGAGAAGCGGAAGAGGAGGAGAAGGAGGAGGAGGAGGAGGAGGAGGAAGTGTTGCCAAGGGAACAAGGTGTTCCTTCGGCCGATGGAATGTTATTCGTTATGCAACTGTTGGTCTTTGGATCGATACACCACAGCTCACGACAGACATCTTCCTACAACAACAACAACAACACAACAACAACAACGAAGACGACGACGACGAAGATCATGACGACGTCGTAATAAAAAATGATGAACTAGATGAGAAACTGGCAAATTGATTGATTTATTGATTGATTGATTTTCTGGTATCTGTAACCTCGTCTCTTTTGCATTGGGTGGAGTCAGGTCCATGTATGAATCTACACTGAGCGTCTCCGTCGTGTATTTCTCCTCCAAGTCTTTCTGGAAAAAAGAGAGTCCGCTGGAAGGGAAGATTTTCCAAGCACTTCCCTTTCCCAGAACTGAAAAAAAAGAAAAAAACAGGGGAAGCTTCAAAGCAACTGACTACTTTTTTTAAAACTTCGACAGCAAATCGTTGATATATCGGCCGCCATATTTGTTCCTTCGTTTAATTAACGGCAAACGCCAAATCTCAAAATGTCCTGCTTCGAATTTTTATTGCTTAGCTTTAGTTCGACTTCAGAGGTTGCCTTATCACTGAGCTACAGCACAATGCGACGCTGTCTTTTATTTGGGAGCTCAAGTTATCTCCTCTGGCCACGCCCACGCTTGAAGTCGCCCCAAGGGGCGTACCTAGGGGCTGTCCATTAATTACGTCAACAAAATAGGTGAGGGGGTTTGAAAAAGTTCGACAGTTGTTGACAGGGGGAGGTTCAAGAAAAGTTGACATCAACAGTTTAATTTTTTACACATAATAAAAAATAGGAAATTTCAGGATTTTAAAAATTTACTGCAAATGGAAAAAGCCTGGTGAGCAAAGAAAAGGTTATCACCACCTCACTTTGACACTTGTTGAACAAAAAAGGGGAATGGAAAAAAGGGGAATAGGTCTCATCACCGCAAAAAATAATAACCTTCTAAACTTTTCAGGGTTACCATCACTGATCTTACGGGGGGTTAAAAGTTTTTGACATAATTATAGGGGGTTCACTGAAAGTTGACAGTTGTTGACAAGGGGGAGGGGTCAAAAATTTCCCAAAAATTGTTGACGTAATTAATGGACAGCCCCTATAGTATTTGGCGCCCATGGCAAGGTGTGTCAGAAAGTTGTATTAACAGGTTAACAAATTTTTAATTAACGAATCATGCTATTTTATTAATGATACAAGATTAAAACTACAGATGCACTTTTCTTGCTTTTACTGACGCGAACTGGTCTATGATGTGCTCAAAGTCAGTTTTCTCAGTTTCTTCTCTTTCTACGCTGAGTAGAGAGAGCAAGATCACAGAGTTTCTTTGGCGTCCCCTGCAAGTGGTGCCCAGGGCATCTACCCCACCCTAGATACGCCACTGGTCACGCCCACCTAAATTTGTGGGGTAAGGTCAGTGATTTGAAATCGAAGGGTGTCTTAATGGACTGACTCGAGGAAGTTTGTGAGGTAGTCTCGACTGCAAGAGGACCAAGAGAACGGGTCCCTGTTTTTCGCCAACTGCGCCGCCATGATCCTGGCCGAGTCGTGGACCGGCGAAGTGCCGCACTCATTTCCTGCTCCGTCGTGCTGCATTCCGAAGCTAAACGCACGAAAAGAGAGCAGGAATTCACGTTCAATTGAATGGCACGATGAATGAATCGAATGATTATGTCAGAATTTTATCGATAATTAATTGATACGCATGCTGCAGATCGATTGATCGATTGGTCAGGGATATTTCTAGGATTGTGAATTTGGGGGGTGTTGACCTCAAATGAGGGGGGTCTGGAGCTAATTAGTATGCATTTTGTATGCATACCATTGTCCCATTACCAAATTTTGGGGGTGTCGACCTCAAATTGGGGGAGGAGGTGTTGAGGGATGTTAGGTGTAAAAATATGCCTGCGATTGATGATTTATTGACTGACTGACTGACTGACTGACTGACTGACTGACTGACTGACTGACTGACTGACTGACTGACTGACTGACTGACTGACTGACTGACTGATTGACTGATGGAATTAACTAGCAACGGACAGGTGAAACAAAAATAACATGTGTTGTCTAGTTCAGTATTTACAAAAGGCAACGTCTCGACAGGGAAAGCAAGTATAGCCATACTTGAAACACAACTTCGACTATAACTGTCATTCCTAGTTGATGGCTATCTATGATTGTCATTCATTCCTACTTGTGGCCGATTTCGTGGGCGACTGTGAAGGCCGTAGCAAGGCCGATGTCTTCGTTGATGCTGCAGCTTCTGTCAGGTTCACACATACCAGCAACAGGAGCTAAGCCTACATACAGACAGCCGAAACAGCAGGCCCATAAATAAATAAATAATAAAATATATATATATATATATGCTAGCTGTTTCCTGTCAAAAATGACGGAGGAGCTTGGCTATTTTCCTACCCGTCAAGCTCCGCCCATTATGAAATCACGTTGTCTAGCTACGATTAAAATGACAACATCACTTCGTTTAATGAGCACAACGTCATGCACAGACAATTGGAAGCTACGTATATATATATATATATATATATATATATATATATATATATATATATATACGAGTCATGCCAAGAGGCGCTACATCGTTGATGACGTCAATATTACTTTTTCAATGACGTCATTGGCGGAAAGATAATAAAGTCAAATTCCGTGGCTCAACAGTAATTATTCGGATAAGTAGCCTGTTAGCTAAAGATAGATGTTGTTGCTATTAACAGTTGCCGCCATAACTACTATAGCTATCTGCTTGTGTTGCATACCAAGAGTTCCGCATGGCTGGTTCTTATAGCTGCATATGTCATGTCTGGAAAAACAGCAAATAAAATGGTTAAAGAGAAAATTAATTATCGTTCTTTAGAAAATCTTGAAAATAACGAGTTCAAAATGAAGATATGACTAAGCAGACTCAAAATAGTGGCTGTCTAATTATTGCCTGTGGTGGTAGTGATAACGACGATGACGACAACGACGACGATGAAGACGATAATGATGACGATTACGACGATGATGATGAAATTGACTGCGATGCAGTCATGCAGATATTATGATAATGACGACGACAACGACAGAAAGATGATGATTATGTCGATGATAATGACAACAACAAGAATACTGATAGTGACAACAACGACGACAATGACAATGATGTACGACTTATAATTGCTGAAATTCTTTTGATTGAATTTCAGAGGGACGTCTTAACTCTTCAACTCTTCTGATCGCATGTGCGACTATCGGCGCTATAGAAGCGGGTTGAGCGTTGCAACTCACTTCGTAAGGAGGACGGCGTTGTCGTGGTGTGGTAGTTCTTGATCGACGCGGTTACTTTTGAGAGCGGCGGCAGCTGAGTTCTGGTTGATGCGATTCTGCCAGATGCAAAAGCTTTCCAGCGACCTATCCGCGTGGTTGGATATCTCCAGGCCCGGCTAAAAATATTTGTAAAAATTCTAAATTATTATCCACAGCATCGTCGCCCGCTATTAGTGAGGTGGGGGAATTTTTAAAATCGAAGCTATTTTAATCAGTTTTCAAGTAGAACTTTTTCAAAAAGTCTGGAAAAACGATCGCTTAGGCTATAACATCATGGAGTTTCAATCTTTCTCACGGCTCCGGCTTAGAGTGTGAAAGAAATAGGGCCCAGTCTTGGCGCCAGCATCTAGGCAGAGATCTTCTGGTTTTCAGGGCACGAGTTCAATTTTTTTCTTCTCAGGAGAAGATTTATCCCAGCCAGCCAGCCAGCCCTGAAGAAGGTTCTAATTATTCCAATTTTAGAATCGCTCACATCACAAGATTTGTGTGGAAGTTGGCTTGCATATACCTAAAAGCAACCCGCCTACATGTACATTGCACTTCTATCAGACGGCATTAATACTTTGGACGGACACGGAATTGTCATTAGAATTGAAACCAGACATTTATCTTCTGATACCGAAAGGAGATGGAACAATTCTGCTCTTGAAGGGATTTTACAAATGGCCGTCTACTTTATTTTAGTTCGCCAAGTCAACGTTTCTGTAGCGCATTTTTTCACTTAAAGAACCTGTTTTTTTATCGAATTAGCAGCGATCTGGTTGATCAAATCAGCCGGTTCCATTATTTTGCCGGTCTGGAATGTGTTGACCTGACCTAGCATAAAACGAGGGCTGGTTCCGACACAGAGCTGAGTACCAGCGTCGGCGCACTAGCAAACGAGTGACGGAAAGCAGGGTACCAGCGCAAGTGGCCGACAAAGTTGGCAAAACTTCTTAGCAATTCCGACAGCACTTAGTCATGTTTCAGTATTCTGCTGGGAGATGCTGCCAAGACAGACACAAGACAGACAGACAGACAGACAGACACAAGGCCTGCATCTTAAAAGGAGACCCTTTCATCATCGAAATGAAAATTTATGGGCGGAGTGGGTGGGACAGAAGGTGAAAATATAGCCAGCAGGTAAATAAACCCAAATATTTCCAGTCTCATTTTTGTTGGATATTAGTCATTTCACTTCACCTCACAAAATCCTAAATATCCTTTTATCTTTGATCGCTTTGGATACGAGCCGTTAGTTAGGAAATGGTTTAGAATATTTATTTTATTTAGCGCCGATTTTGACTATTTAATATCGAAAGCGTTTGATTCTGCTATCCCTAGTCCCACCTTCGTCGCTTGTCTGGTTTGCCTACTTACTTACCTACTTGCCTGCCTACTTACCTATATACCTACTTACTCGCCTACTTACCCACCTACTTACTTCCGTAGTCCGTACTGCCCTGTTGGCATCTGATAAGCATAAAATAGTTAGGCGTTCGCCAGAACGTAGTTTTCGCATATTTCATCAATAAATTGCCGTGCACTAACACTGAAGGCGGCGGCGGCGGCGGGGAGCCGTGAACAACAACGGCACACGGCACCGCCACCGTCGTGTTGTTTAGTCTGCCTGTGTGGCTGCCAGAGATCTCCCTCCTCTGCCCACCCGCCCACCCACCCCAAACCCCGCCCTGTTTCCGAGGCAATAAATAACACTTTCGCACTCTGCGCCGAAGAGACGCACATCTTTGCCAGTCGTCGTCGGCGGCGGCGGCGGCGATGAGATCTTCCTAAATGAAAGTTGTCCCCTGAAGCCACTTAGCAGAGGCAGGGACGGCTGCTAACCGCCTGGTCCACCCCCGGGGCGACCATCCGTCTGAGCCCTGGGATTGCCATTAAGACGATACGATGCGCGCCAGCGGTGATACTAATTAGGAGAAGTTTTCGCGCTTACATACATCACTAATAAATAGCGGGCTTGAAACACGAGCTATAATCGGAGGCTGACACAATCAAATTGACCAATCGCCAGCTCAGTCCTGGCACCTGCGATGACTTATTATTGCCTGCGGTGATGATTGGTCAACCTGCACTCGAAGTTAATTTGTAAATTCCGTTTGCCCACCTGTTAGACTCGTCTTCTACAATGCTGTAGACTGCGCTTGCGCAGCTTTCCATCCTTTCTTCGTCTTTCATTTTCTTTAATTCGTTTTGTTCGTCTAGGTTCAGTCAAGCCTTCTCTTTTTCTCTCCCTCTCTCTCTCTCTCTCTCTCTCTCTCTCTCTCTCTCCCAATTCCTCTCCTGTTTTCTCGTTCCTCCATTTGCTCATTTACTCTCCCTTATTGTCGCTTCTTTATCTCGTCCTTGCAGTTCCGAGATGAAACTCAAACGAAATGCCGACATTACCTGAAAATTAGACTAAGAGAGACAAATAGATAATGTATTCCTCACTTTGTCTCAATCGCTCATGTTATGTAAAAAAGACAGGAGAGCCCGATAAATACACTTGGTCTGGGCTGCAAGGGACAACGAGAAATGTATACGGGTTGGAATTCTGGAGGGCAAGAAAAGCATTTTACCACACCGTGGACTCATATGAGCTAACGCAGGGGAAACCGGAGCAATTGCAAACATAAAATGCTTTACCTGGACGATGTACTGTAAATATAAACAGAGACAGACAGACAGACTGAATGTTTGACCTTTGAGGCTGTTAATGCGATGATTCTGGTGATGACGATATTGATTTCTTGACCTATGCTTTCATCTCGATAGAGTCTTGCAACCTGACCTCAAGAAAACAGATGGACGAACGTCAATCAAATCTCAACTCATGCTTACATTGAGTCACGATCGCAAATTACCTGTACCTGCAGGTACTGCAGGTGCTGGATTCACCTTAACAGGTACTGCAACGTAACGAATAAGTTAAATTTTAACCGAATTCTGCAACATGCGACAACTATAACAGCAATTAGCGTTTATTGACTACACATCTCATTCTTATCACAAAATCTGTGGTCACAAAGCGATTTCAGATCACTTTTTAAAGGCTTTTGACGCTTACGAGGAGATATGCCGTAACGTTTTTACACCCAAAGACAGAGTTCGTGTGCCCTGTTTGACTCCGATCATCCTTTCCAACCTTTGTGTTTTGGATGCTTTTCTCTAAACTTCATTCAGGTCATAATATTCAAACTTCACCATCACGATTGTTACTCTCGTGATTTATATTACTGTAATCATTAATATTACCATCATTATTACCATTATTATTATTAGTAGTATTAGTAGTAGTAGTAGTAGTAGTAGTGGTAGTAGTAGTAGTAGTAGTAGTAGTAGTAGTAGTAGTAGTAGTAGTAGTAGCAGCAGTAGTAGTAGTAGTAGTAGTAGTAGTAGTAGTAGTAGTATCAGTATTATAAGAATACGTGATTTGGTGGCAGTGGTGCAGTAGCAGCAGTAGCAGTAGCAGCATGGGCGTAAAAGCACGGGAAGGACGGAGGGGGACGGTCCTCCCGAATTATTAGTTGGCGGGAGACAGAGTATCAATTATCCCCCCAATGTTTTGGGCTATATTGTCAAAAAATTTCTATCCTACCTCACGATGTTATGATGTTGATGCCAGAATTACGCCAAATCCGCATTTTTCATTTCGGATGACTTTTTTTGCTTGTCAGGGTATTTGGAGAGGGAAACTATAAAAATATCAGGATGGCCTTCTTTTTGGCTTGACAAGACGTATTTCATGGGCGATTTTAAGTCCCCGCCATAATATGCAATATCTCCATAATGGAGGGGGATTTTTATATTTCTGGGGGGTCAACTTTTGAAAAGTTATTCTATCCCCCCCCCAATATTGACATCAGGTTTACGCCACTGAGCAGCAGCAGCAGCAGTAGTAGTAGTAGTAGTAGTAGTAGTTGTTGTTGTTGTTGTTGTTGTTGTTGTTGTTGTTGTTGTTGTTGTTGTAGTGTGATGAACTTACAATGTTCATGAGTGTCATGACGTATGGTTCAACGTTGCTCAGTCCATGGTAGTCGACCAATTCTCGGTCGACTACGACCAGCGTTTCAACGTAGCTTCGTTTGCTAATGGTCGACCTTTTCCTGCGTCGTCTTTGGCGAACAGCAGATGGCGCTGCAGTAGCCTCCTCCTCTTTCTCCTCCCCCTCCTTCTCCTCCGATCGTTTTCCTATCCGATCGGGTTCCTTGTTTTGTGGGCGGTCACTTCTAGATAGCCATGAATCGACTCCGCCGTGTTCTAAGGAATCTGAAGATTTTGAAAACATCTTATATATATATATATATTATTATTTATTAAACATTATTGATGCTTTCTTCTTCTTCTTCTTCTTCTTCTTCTTCTTCTTCTTCTTATTATTATTTATTATTATTATTATTATTATTATTATTATTATTATTATTATTATTATTAGTGAACCTCTATAGCGCCAGTTTAGTAATGCAGTTGGCATCAGTCGATGGTCGCTTCAGATTCGAATCGTAATCCCCATTTGTCAAATCAATAAGCCGTTCTGTATTCAGTACTGTATATTCTTCGAACGAGCAGACAACATACAAAAATACTAAGACTTAACGATGTAATTTTTTTAGGAGAGAAAGAGAGATAAGCGGGAGGGATTGAGAGGAGAAAGGAAGGAGAAAGCGAGAGGGGAGAGAGAGAGAGAGAAAAACTGTCTGAACCAGAAATTTTGTGGGATAGAATTTTTTTTTTTTTAAATAGGCGTCTGCAAGTCACGCCAAGTTTTGGATATAGGTCACAAGTTTCAATGTTTTAGCAAATCTAAAACAGGAGTCTTTTTATAATTTCCAGACACTGTATATACAATTTATATATATATATATATATATATATATATATATATATACGGCCAAAGTACACACCGGATACAAATCATGCGATAGTACTCTTCCCCGACTCCGGTAATTGAGTACCGAGTTTACCAGGGTAGGGACCCTGGAGGGAAGAAGGTATCATCATCAACCACTGGAAAAACTATTGGGAGGAAATTCAAGAATCGCCTCGCACTCATAAAACCATCGACCTATGGCCAGGAGACTCAACGATTCAATATTTCAGGAGTGGAGTAACCTCTGAGTATCATATTATCATATCACGCAGAGAAAGATAGGCAGGGAGAGAGAGAGAGAGAGAGACAGACAGACAGACAGACAGACAGACAGACAGAAAAGGACAGAGAGACAACATAGTGAGAGGCTGACAGAAAAAGAAAGACTGACAGGCAGATACAGGGCGAGAGAGACAGACAGACATACAGAGACAAGCAGAGAAATATAGATAGACAGACTGTCAGACTGAAACAGAGATATATATATAGAGAGAGACAGACAGGCACAAACATGTATAGGCCCTACTATCATTTAACCCTTCGTTTGTCAAATCGACCGCTGAAATAAGATGTTTGCTAAAATGAACTGGAAAAACTTCTGTTTTTTAAAATCGCATTTCAGGTCACAGCAAGAACAAGAGCAAGAACAAGAACGACGATTGAAATGATTACAACAACGATATGATGATAAGATACGACTACTTCCAGTCAAACAACGACATTGTCGAGAAAAAAATAGTCCCTACACAAAATTCAATTCACATTCAGAAATCCTGTTTGGGATAAGGCAATAGAAACATCTGAAGCCCTATTTTCTAAAACACATTATCTATTTCCACGAATATTGAATCAATCAAGAAAGATATTGTGAATATTGGAGATAAATCGTTTTCCTTCTTAGGTTTGCATATAGCCCCCCTACCTCTACCCCCTAACTATTAAGCAACAGTTTCTGTCTTTGCTTTGTCTTTCGAAAACCAATTTTGACCTCGAAGATAGAAGTATTAAGGCCTTTACAATATGATTTACAGAAGAGAAGATATCTATACCCAAGATATGCTGCAACCAAACGTTCATCGTATACATATAAATACGAATATATAGGTACACATACATACATGTATATATATATATATATATATATATATATATATATATATATATATACGGAATAGGTGTGTTTTTCCTTGGTTCAGCATCTTCTACCGCAGGCGCTTATCACGGCGGTCCAGGTTTTAAGCGAAAAGGCAGGATAGATATAATGACAACAGGTAAAACCACACACACACACACACACACACACACACACACACACACACACACATATATATATAATAATATACATATGTATATATATATATGTATATATATATATATATATATATATATAGCAGATATAGATATAGGAGACAGACAGACGGAAAGATAGACAGAGAGAGGGACAGACAGACACAGACAGACAGAGAATTGGAGTCTAAATATACGTGTGTTTTTTAGAACGTCCAATCGAAGTGAGTAATCTTTGAAGATTCTGTTTACTCAAGATTTATCGTTAGCAAACAATTAATTTTTTGTGTATATACAGCGAAGTGGCGCCCCCTATCCCATACCCTAGCTTCCCACTTTTCCAGATCTCTCTTTTTCTTTCTTTCTTTCTTTCTTTCTTTCTTTCTTTCTTTCTTTCTCTCTCTCTCTCTCTCTCTCTCTCTCTCTCTCGTGCAAATATCCAATGTGTTTATTTTATTTGCTGATTGTGGTTGGCCTGGACACTTTCAGTACTTTTTATTACTGTAACCCTTGGTTTTAGAAGTACTTAGAAGAGGGTCGAGTATGCTACGCAGTAGTGGGTAGAAGTTGAACCAAGTACCGGGGTTCGTGAGGTGTTGATATCTGTCGATAAGTCTGATGATAAGGATAGTTGCTAGATATGAAGATCTTGCATGAGCACTGGCAAATTAATCTGGCGAGATATCCAAGAAAGAAAGTGTAATCCAACGATGAAAGATTTTAATTTCTTTAATTTTTTAAAATTTAAGTTGAGTAAGGATGATTTTCACGGGATTTTGTCTATCTCTTTATAAAATTATTCTTATCTAAAAATATTCGGATGTTCAAGGACAACAATCTGAGAAGAACTAGAAACAAGAATAAACCCTTTAGATGTCAGCGCACAATTTAATTTTTTGAGATAATCATTTCACTCCAATCATATAATAATTTTAAACCTGGGCACAATTTTTATAAAATTCTATTTTCACGCAAATTAGGATCTCATGTGCTGAAATATGACTCCAGGTCTCTAAGTAAGATCATAATAATATTCAGTGGCGTAAACCTTGCGTCAACATTGGTAGAATCGTCGATAAAGTCAGGTCAGACCCCTTTCCGTCTTTCGTCTCCCAAAAAGTCTTGACGAGCAAAAAAGTCATCCGTAATGAGTGATTTTATCATAAGGCACAAAACATAGGGGGGAGGGGATAATTGATACTCTGTCCCCTCTAACCAATTATTGTTGGAGCCCTCCCTCACCGTCCCCCGTGTTTTACGCTCTTGATAATATTCATATTTTACAAATAAGTCTAAAGAAACAGTCTTTAAAGAAACATATGGCTGAATGCTATTTAAGTAAGACCAATGAATTTAGCTTATAGGGTCTACAGTATATAATGTAGCGACTAGGGAGACACACTTGGTTAACCGGTTAGCCCAGTGGTTCCCAACGCGGGGCGTACGCCTCACCGCGGGCCAAATTTTATTATTTTGGGGGGCAATTGGGCAATTTCAATGTTTAAAATTTTTAGAACAGGATAATTAAAATGATGATTGGTAAAGAACTCATGAAATATAGATTCATAGATTCATTACTAAATGGGTAACGTATAGGCTTATATTAAATGCAATTCAGTTCTGTTTTGCATGTTTTGTATCTGTCGTTGCTGTTTTTCATATAATTTCATATTATTCCGATAATACAATTTCTGTGATTGCTTCTCTGCGTGTGTCACGGGGGGACATAAGGATCAGGGGCGTAGCCAGGAATTTGATTTGGGAGGGTATAAATATTTTGGGTGGGTATAAATCTGAACTATAACCCACATAAACCATATAAACCACATATAGGGCCTATAACCACATGCAAATCACATAAAAACTTTAAGGTAGACTGATTGGGGGGTGTATATATACCGATATACCCCCTCCGTCGCTATGCCACTGATAAGAATTTTAAAACGATTTTGGTGGGGCGTGGCCTAAAAAAGGTTAGTAACCACTGGGTTAGTAATATTTTCCCGGTTAATCGGCTAGCAAATTAACCGAAAAGCGCATTCTTTAGCAGCAAAGGTGGTTTTTAATTGAAACCGAAATCGGATCTAACATTGGCCGATCTTTCCACAGGTTTGGATTGGATCATTCATTCATTCATTCATTTATTCATTCAATCGGATCTTGATTGAAATTAAGTGATGTCTGGCACTGCATGGTCCAAGCTATTACTTTCTCGGTAACAGAAAATTACGTGACGCAGGCAGGTGATGACGTAACGAAAGGAATATACACGACAACCATTTCCCCTTTCACGCACAACATGGAAAATCATGGAAAAGTAATTTCAGCAGTTGTCTTTTGGCACCTGACGAAAACTGGTCCTGCGAAAAATTTCTCTCCTCATATTTTGACCCCCCTCCCGGACACCGCTTGGGCGCCGGGCGGCCATGGAGCCCGCAAACTAAACCACCCTCTCTCCCTCCCTCTCTCTCTTTCCCTCTCTCCCCCTCCCCCTCTCTCTATCTCTATCTCCTCGAAGCATACTACCACTATTACTGCATAACTATACGAGAAAAAGAGATAAGACGGCCGATGGAGGAAGGAATTCCTAGCTTCGTTCCTTCTTTCGTTGAGAGAGCAATAGCAGATCGTAGATACTGTAAAAACCCTCGCTTCGAGTTCATTTTTTCTCTCTCTCTCTCTCTCTCTCTCTCTCTCTCTCTCTCTCTCTCTCTCTCTCTCTCTCTCTCTCTCTCTCTCTCTCTCTCTCTCTCTCTGGAAGAGAACTACCAGGGATTTTCGGTGCATGGGAGGGGAGAAAGGAGGAGGAGGAGGAGAAGGAGGAGGAGGAGGAGGAGGAGGAGGAGGAGGAGGAGGAGGAGGAGGGAGCCATAAATCAAGAGTCGAGACCGTTGCAACCCCGAAGACAGATTGAAGGACGTCTTACTTATTTACTTACGTTGTTTGTCCTCGACACTAAAATGAATGACCTCACCCAGAAGAACAACTGTTGACCGAATTCCCTGCTGTCTGTCTGTCTGTCTGTCTGTCTAATCTCCATTTGGCTACCTCTATATATTTCAAGTTACAAAGAAACGTGGACAGGTAAGAACTAAAAAATATATATACATACCTGTAGGTAGAGATCGATAAAATTGATAACTCGATAGAAAGAGATGGACGGAATACTGCAAAGAACTTTATATAGCTCAAAAACAGGAGAGACAACGAACGAAAAAGAAGAGATCAAGAAGAAATTGAAAGACATTGCGCCACCGAGGAAGGACAAAATGCTACCTCCACTCAGAGAAGAGGTCCACAGAGCATTATGGAAGCTATAGAGCAAGAAGAGTGCAGGCACAGATGGAATGGTTGCTGAAGTCTTGAAAGTGGGCGGAGAACATCTGGAGGGAGAATTATATCAGGTCATAAAGGAGATATGGGAAGAAGGGGGATGCCGGAAGAATGGACCAAATCAATAATAGTAACAATAGCAAAGAAAGGAGATATTAAAGAATGCGGCAACTACAGGACAATATCGCTCATAAACCACGTGACAAAATACTACTAAATGTGATATTAGAACGACTACAGAACAGCATAGAACCATACATGGGAGAAGAGCAGACAAGATTCCGAAAGGACAGAAGCACTACACAGCAAATTCTGATATTAAGGCTTATAGCGGAGAAAGCATGGAGGAAGAACAAGCTAATATACAACTGCTTCATTGACTTCAAGAAGGCGTTCGATACAGTAGAACACGAAATGATCTGGACAACCTTGGACTCCTATGGGGTAGACAGCAAAGCCACAAGAACGCTACAGACCATGTATAAAACCGCAAAGGCAGCAGTAAGAGTAGGACAAGAATTAGGAGAATGGTTCGAACAGAAAGAGGGAACAAAACAAGGAGACCCAGTCTCAACCATTAACTTCATTGCATATCTAGAAAGGGTAATGGATGCAGGAGAGAATAAGAGAATAGATAGATAGATAGATAGATAGATAGATAGATAGATAGATAGATAGATAGATAGATAGATAGAATGATTGAAAGATTGATAAATTGATTGACAGGAAAAGAAAGAGGCAGAGAGAGAGGCTATTTGTTCTTTTTGTCTCTTTGTTTCTTTGTCTGTCTGTGTCTTTAACTGTTTGGCTATCCTTCCTACGCTGTCTGCTGCCTAGTAGCCTTTGCACGATACAATAGATGTATGGCGACCAGCCATATACTATATACCATGGATCTGATCTGCTGCATCTGTGCCATTCAAAGACCCTTATACTGTATATGTCAGAAGGTGTTATACATCGGCCTAATGAAGACAGACAGCACACATTACATACAGTATATACATCAACTGCTATAAACACAGCCTCCGCACACACACACGCGCAGAGAAAGAAAGAGAGAGAGAGAGAGAGAGAGAGAGAGAGAGAGAGAGAGAGAGAGAGAGAGAGAGAACATAACAATGTTATTCAGAAAGCAAGGTAAACCTATACCACAAGCAGAAACACTCTCTCTCTCTCTCTCTCTCTCTCTCATCTATATATATATATATATATATATATATATATATATATATATATATATATATGCATAGTTTTGTGTCAAACTGTAGAACGGTAATTCCCAAGAGATAGTATTAATGACTTTTGCTTCTGGCGACAAAGAACAAATAAATAGACGAATTTTTATAGCGCTTTTAGCGCCGGCAGAAGCAGCATTGAAACGTCTGAGCATCTCGAGAACAGTTTGATAGTTTATAAGGCGCTAGATCAATTAGCTGCGGCAGACTTGAAAGCGGGCCGACGCAGCGGCGATTCGACTTTGAACTTATACGTCACGTGACTAGTGATCGAATTGCAGGTAGAAAATAGAAATTGACCGAGAGGGCGGGAAGATAGCAGAGTGGTAACAGCGTTGGACGATGGAGCAGAAGGTCGCGGGTTCGATTCCCGCAGGAGCCCTAATGTCGACTCAGACTTCATTCGCTAGAGGGCGGTGGTAACTGAGTAGCAGCTGTGGCTGCGAAGGTAAAACGTGGGTCTAGAGAAAGCAATGGCAAACTACTCTAGATTTAATGGCTTTAGCCACCTGCGTCGCTGCTTGCCCGACACCGGAGATCAGCGCCGGGCTCAACGCTCGAAATCGAGTATGGGCGAACCTCTACCTTTAATTGACCGAGTATCGTTTCGATCGAATTTCCGCCAGCGACGTTAAAGTCGTGGGCGTAGACAGGGCGGTTGGTGCGAAGGCGCACGGGTGGGGAGTGATGTCTATTAATGGAACATTCGTGAAAACTCGCGTTGCATGCCCGGAAAATCTTCAGAAAATAGAATTGATCGGAAATGCGTTCAGAAACTCCGAGGGTCCCAATATCCCTCGCCCTCCCCACCTCCACCCTCGCCGACCCTGGATTCGAGGCCTACAACTCAAAAGATTCAACTCAAAAGGCCTACAATCCAATCTACCGTCGGCCAAGACGCCTAAAAATAGACCGTGACGTCATTACGGAGTCGGACGACACTGACCATCCAATCCGCACTCGAGAGAATCCATTTGCTGAGTCTTCCGGATCGACGACCTCCGATAGATTATGTGCACCTGTTGTTCACCTGCCCCTCCTCCTTCTCCTTCTCCTCCTCCTCCTCCTCCTCCTACTCCTTCCCCTCCTCCTTCTTCGAATCCGTTCCATAAGGGTTCGACCAGGAATTCCTCGTCCGAAGTGGAAAATAGTCCGACCTGGCAAAAACAAAAACCACCTGGACTTATAGCAGACGACCACCTGGAAGCAGAGGAAGAGAGGGAGGGGTTCTGTTCTCCTCCCACGATGCACCCAATCCCCGTAAACATTAGAAAGTGGAAATGTTGGGGAATGTTGTCTGTCTGTCTGTCTGTCTGTCTGTATGTATGTCTGTCTGTCTGTATGTATGTATGTATGTCTGTCTGTCTGTCTGTCTGTCTGTCTGTCTGTCTGTCTGTCTGTCTGTCTGTCTGTCTGTCTGTCTGTCTGTCTGTCCTGTCTGTCTGTCTGTCTGTCTGTCTGTCTGTCTGTCTGTCTGAGGAAAACTGTTCCTGCAAAATGCAGAAATTCTCTCCCCAACAAATGTGGGATGGGAAAAACTGGGAAAAACCAACAAAACCTTCTCAAAGTTTAAGTCCAACCCCCTCCAATCTCCACACTGTCTATAGTGAGATTACATAGCAGCGATAGACTATAGAGATCAACAGCTCTCTATCTGTGGCGAATGGCTGCGTGGGGTTGATACCACACAGCCATCCCCTCTCCCCAAACGCCCCACTCTCTAATTCAATGACCCTTTGTCAGATGGGAGAAATCGGGTGCTTGCGACGCTGCGCCGGACCCGAGCGATAATGGGGGCAATAAAGAGATTCCAAGGTCTGTTAATTGGCCGACCGAAATTCCATTTCGGTACAGGCTTCTCGAGAGTCGTAACAGGGGAAAGGGGGCAGCTGGGAAAACGGGGCGGGCGGGGGAGGGCGAGAGAGGGCGAAGCTAGACCGCATTTTATTGGATATTTGGCGGTTTATTAGCAATAATTATTCTTCCGCTAGCGATATCTATAGACAAGCAGAGGAGATAAGAGGCGAATAGAGATAACTCGAATTCAACACAATACTTTCGTATCAGTGAAATAGACTGCCGAAGAAGCTGAGATATGCTCTTTTTTTAAAAAAAAACTAGTAATTTCAACAACACTATCTGCCAAATTATCACGCTGTATTATTACTGAGTAAGGTAAAATCTAATTATCACTATAACGAGGCTACGGTGTCTGAAAGTGAGAGCTATTTTCCGCCATTTTGTTAAGTATGATCACATTACCGTAAAACTTCAAATAGAAGCCGCCAGGTCTCTAATACAGCCGGGGTATAAAGTCATTTGTTTTGATAGAAGGCTGGGCTTGTATTAAAAGTTTTACGGTAATTTCTATGGTAATTAGGGTAACCGTTGTAAAGCTTAACAAAGATGGCGGCAAATTGTCTTCAGCCTTTCGCTGTCTCTATCACCTTAAATAGACTTCTTTCAGTGGGTATGAAAATTAATCTCTATGGCTGTGATGTATCTATGGTATACTTCCTTATTTCTGAATTGCCAACATCAGACGATTAGGCCTAATTACATGCATAATATGGTAGTAGACTTTACCAGCCGTTTAGGCCTACGGTTCAGAAGGTAGGGGAGGATTCAAGTAATTCGGAGAGGAAACAGAGGAAAGGTAATTGGACGCGAACCATAGGTAGCCAAATGACCAAATAGGTGGGGGATATTTGACTCTTTTCCATAATAAGAATCCATTCCGATCACTCCACTTGCTCCACTTCAGTGGCGGTTCCACCGGGGGCCAGAGGGGCCCGTGCCCCTATTGAGTGCCTGGCCCTTCCAGTGGCCCCCCAGTTGGGACCCTATACTTAATGCTACATACATTAAACAACAAATGGTTGGCCCCCATGATTAGAAGTTGCCACCCCAACGCCCCCCACTTGCCAAATCCTAGAGCCGCCACTGCTCCACTTTACAAAAAAAAATTGTTACATTTCTAAAATATGAATCGCTCTAAAATTGGACAATTTATGTCTGTCATTTCCCATCAAAATGGCCGCAAGATGGCCTGTGCCTCCACACCAATATTTACGTTTCTTAAAATTTTCAAGTAATTTCAGATGAGAAATCCAGATTGTTCTCTGGTGTTTCTTAAAATGTTCACAAATAATCTGATTTGATGTGTGACCCAGACTTTGACCTCTGTCCCAATTCGTAACTATCGATCTACTTCCGTTTCAATTAAACCTATAGGCTATGACTGCCTTTTGCAGAGTCTCGGGATTATTCTTGGAAAATTTCCGGATCTTAGTCACGAAAAGGTCAGGGAAGGTCAACAGACGAAGAAGATGATGAAGAAGAGGAAATGAAGAAGTAGGAACAAGAACGCACCGGAAGTACCACGGATGCCTCGGTGGCGCCTGACCAAGTACCCCCTCCCTCCCCCAACTTCCCGGTCAATGATCATCAGCAGATGAGAAGGAAACGTCGGAAGGCAAGACTAACAGCTGCGTTTGGTCCATGGAACGTCTGAAGAAAGAAGGAAGGAAATGCCCCGAATGACTGAACGAACGAGCGAGCGAAAGAAAGAACGAATTAATGATACGCGGGGTAAGAACGAACGAACGAGTAGATCAATGACCGAATGAAATAAATAAATAAATAAATAACTAAATAAGTAGAGAATAAAATAGCGAATGAACAGAAGAAAGAACGAAAGAAAGAAAAATTAACGAATAAACTAAATTGATTAAGAATGAACGACTGAATAAATCAATGACCGAAATAAATAAATAAATAAATAAGCAAATAATGATTGAACGAAAGAACGAGCGATGAACGAACAAATGAACGAACGAATGAATGAATGAATGAACATACCAAACCGTTGCAGTTACTAATGGCTGCCCGTGACGTCTTCTCCTCCGACACCACGTGACCGACGTAGTGGCATCGTCTTCCGGTTCCGGTCTTCCTGTCGATGACCCCGGTCTCGTTCCAGACCTCGACGGACAGCGAGGGCGATGCGAGGTCAAGGTTCAAGGTCAGGTTCAGATGAAACTCACGGTCGTAGGCGGTCAGGTGGTAGAAGAGTTCGCCGCCGCCGCCGGCAGGTGGCGCTTCAGCGCTGCGACGACGACGACGATGATGACGATGACGATGATGTTGTCGTTGTAGTAGTAGTTGTTGTTGTGGGTGGATAATGTTGGAAATGAAATCTCCGCGGTGGTTGACAATAGTTGGTCGTGTGAGATGATAATCGTTCAAAGTTTCCAAGAGATGTTCTGAAAATGAATTAATGCATGATTAGAGCAACCTAAAAATTAAATGAAATTTGCTTACTTCTATAGCGCCATTAGTGTCATCGTTCCTCTGACGTCAGCGGTTAGACGATCAGAAGACAGAAACTGATTTCATTCGATGACATCATGATTACGTCAATATTTTTACAAATAAAGGTAATTTTCTCTCAGTTTTCTCTCTCCACCCAGCCATTTATTCTTCACAAAATCTTTTCTCGGAAGTTCAATCGACAACAAGTAAATTCTGGCGCCTGGAACTGCCCCTCCCCCACCTACCCCTGCTCCACCCATCCCACCTCATCCCAAGGGACCCTGCTCTTACGAAACACCAGAGGATCAGATCGTATTATACAGCGCAGAACCCAGGAACTGTCTTTCAACCAGAGGGCGAACGACGTTCGATTTCCATTATACGATGGGAGAGTCTCGCGTCAATGAAAGTCACGGCGTCAGAATCTCAGAATCTCACGTCAAGAGGTGTCACGATGTCAGCAGGATGTCGGCAGAGTGACACACGTCCAATGACACTGTCAATGGCAGACTGTAGCCTAGTATATACTGTATGCTGTTTAACCCATTAACCGTGTATTTAACTGTAACTCAATGTAAAATGGATGGATATATCCGGGATACTCAGTTAAGGGGTTAATTGCCTTGACTATATATGTGCGATGCTGGAAACAGTGGTTACAGAGGGCAATTCGCATCAAGTACAGTAACGACAAAATTTCACGAACGGAAATCATCGGCGGGTCTGGGCAGATTTGACGTGCTTTAACCCCTTAACTGGGAATCCCGGATATATCCGTCCATTTTACATTGAGTTACAGTTAAATACACGGTTAAGGGGTTAAGTCAAGGGTCAGTCGGGTTGGGGGTGGAGGTTGGGCAGTTTGGAGAATCATTGTTATACAACTGCACAGATGTAACTATTTGTGAAGAATTTGCTCAAATTTATTTTTAAAATCAATAAGGAAGGGCTGTGCTTTGGCAAATTTTACAGTATTACATTTGGAAAATGTGCTGCCTCCCAACGCACGTTTTTGGAAACTGCCGTTATTAACACGAGGCCCGAACCAAGACGCCAATACGGAGGTTGAAACGTTAACCCCTCTCGGTCGGACCTGTCCAATCTCTGTTACGCATCGGGGGACAATAAATCATAAAGCATAGATGTTCGTATGAAATACACAGCAGAGATTGGTCGAATTAGACCTTGCCAGCCTCCGAGTAAATGCCTTCGTCCGGGCCTCTTGTTAACGGTGGCCGTAGTTTGGGGGCCGGGGCGGGGGGCGGGAGGGGGTAACACCAGTGTTCCGAGAAGAACTTAATCGTCGTTTAACGAGAGAAATGCATGCGAGAATTTGGAGTCGAAATTCTTGCTTAATCCACAAGTGAAGTCAATGGAAATCCGTGCCTGCTTCAGTCACATTAAAATACAATAAAATTTTGCGGGACATTAATTCGAAAGCAGAAAGCCAAATAGCTTACCTTTGGCCCCACTGGCCCTAAGCTAAACGCAATAATAAAGCTAGAACTTATACTACACATCTTACATTCTAAACTACCAAAATGAACTAAGTCACTTTATTTATATCAGTGGTTCTCAACCCGTGTCTGTCCGCGGACCAAAAGTGGTCCGCGGCAAATTCTGAAAAAAGTTAATAAAAATTAGACATATACATTTTCCATGTCAGCGGCGTAGCCACGGGGGGATTTGGGGGTTAAAACCCCTCTGGGTGCCCGGACCCAACATTTTTAGAGCAAGGCAGCAAGCGCACAGTTAAGTAAGGTGACGACACGACATTTTTCGTTTTTTTGCTTGTCAGGGCACTGGCGAGGGACGAAGATCACACGCGATGACTTTGTTTGCTTGTCACGATTTTTCTCAATTTTCAGTTGGTCCGCGAGAAATTTTTGATCTTCAAACGTGGTCCGCGAGCCAAAGCCCAACGGGGTCTGAAAACACTGAATAATATCCTAATAATGTGTAAGGCCTACTCTAATATTGCTGGTCAACTAATCGCAAACTACACAACTATCTGTACCAACCTTTCCTTCACAAGAATTTAAATGTTCCTTTGGCCAACTTAACCGAAATGTGAAACCTAATTTTTTAAAAAGTAGGCCTACTTACAATCCAAATTTTTATATCAACGAATCAATTTATGGATGTCGAAAATGTTTTCGTCATCTGGACAAAAATACATTAAAATTTCAAGATAACAGGCAACTCGACGCATGGTACAGTGCCGGTTTCACTCAACTGTACTGAAAAGTTCTCACTTATTTTTGACACGACACCGCTAGATGGCGGCAGCGATGCGACGCTGAGCGATAATGTGACAAACGCAGCTGTATCTTTTGTTTCAGCGAATTCGAATCTCAAATTAAAGTCGGTTTTGTTGCTAGAAATTCGAACCGAATGCAAGGTCACTCGCAGAGATCGAAATGTCCCACTGTGAGCCCTCATGAATACGCACACACATATTGAGCGTACACGATGAACAAAAAAACGGCAACGCGTTCTTCTTTCGACTTCAGCGATAACTTCCAAATGAGTCTAATTTAATTGATTTCTGGTTGCTACCACATTTGAAAAGAGCTGCGCCTAAGTTAATACATATGTCTAGCACTGATCATGGCTTCATTAGAACATTAAAACAACACATATTTGAACACCTCCAGAATAGAAAAGCGACTCGTTTTTTTGGTTCATGGTGTACATACGCACAGTTTCACAAAACAAAACGATGATGGGACTGTGGTTGACATGGGTTGCAATTCAATGCTAAGTAAACAGCACTCTAAGATTCGATTTGGAAACAAATCTTACTACAGTAAAAACGTACCTCCCGGCTCTCATTTCAATTTCTTTAGTAGAAACAGATTGAGAACTTATTTGGTAAAGTAATAGTAAATCAAGAGACAAGACATGTTGCATGTTGAGGTTGTGGAAGATTTTGCACAAATTCAGGATATAACTGCATGAAATTCAACCCTATTCCAGTTATAAGATGGTGAAAAAACAAAAGCGCTTGAATTTTTTCCATAAACTCCACACAACAATAGATACACACACACACACACACACAATTTTGCAGATGCCAATACCCGATGGGTCGCATGAGGTCATAATTGGTCAAAGCCTTTCTCAAAGGTCAAATGGGTCGCAGTGACCACGGATCATTTTGGTCGACCCACTGCCATCGCTATCTGTCAGAAAATTTAACAAGAATGAATTTATGATGCGCCAATCAATTCAAAAGAACTCGCGCGTTAATACTCACTCGACCTAGCTTGACCTCTGATCCTTGACCTCTGCAGCGACCTTTCGTCACGTGTGACGCCATCTTGCGAGAAGGAGATCGCCAGCTGCAAGAAGATGGCGACGAGAATAGGAAGAGACTTGGGCGCCATGCCCCCCTCTGTTCTCCGCCCTGCGCGACCCCCGTCGAATTCTTACAAGTGGCGCCGTCGTGGATTCGTTGAATTGCGCACACCTCCTTTCGGCAGGCTCGCTGTCTTGTTGTTGCGTCGTCGCACACCTCTCGATGATTTCTGATTTGGCGTTGTTGCTAATAAACAGGCTGAGTTATTATTACTGGAGGCGCACACGTCCTGCACACGTTTCCATCGGCGCACACCTCTCCATTCCCACTAAACGCACATCTCTCGCGGCGGTGGCGGCGACGACGACGACGACGTCAACGAATCCGTTGCCATGGTTACGCTGTCATGACGACGGGAGAGGGCGGGGGAGGAGAAATATCAAGATCGAATTCGGTCTTTTTCTTCTGTGTTCTTAATAGACCTGTCATCGCACAACAACGACGGCAACGACGACGACGAAAGTGATGATAACAACGACGACGACGATTACGACGACTGATGTGAAAATAGTCAGAAAGGCGCCATTTACGGCCCGACGCTCGTCTATCTCGGTCCTCGGTCAAAGTAAAGGGCTTCAAGACGTCCCAGGATAACAGCACCGACTTCCAACTGAATGCCCTTTTCTCCTTTTTCCATCCAACGGTCTCCTGCGTCTGGAGTTCTCAATGCCAGCCTCCCTTCCTTGGCGTCTACAATTCTTACCTACCGACCGGAGCCCGCAGGCCAGCAGCAAGCCAACGCGCGGCGGCAGTCAAGGACCCCGCCCCTAGGCAACGACCCTCTCGGGGTCCCCCTCTGTGGTCGGTCCGGGCGCCCGTAGCGGTCTCTCCTACCTGTCTCCCACTGGCATTGACGTGTCCCAAGAGGGATCGGCTCCTTACTCCGAATGGGATCAGTCGTGAGATTTGCGCCGCGTCGAGATTTTTTTTTTTGGGGAGAGTGGGAGAGGAGGAGGTTTGGATGATTGCCAAGAGAATTGGTATACATGGTTGTATTTTTGAGCATGTATTACTGAGGAAATTTGGGAATTTTTGGTGAGTTCTGACCTGCAGTTTGGGTTCAAAACTGGGGTAGGATGCTCAGATGCCTTATGCACGGTGATGGGGGTAATAAGTAAGTAACCTCAATAGAAATTCATGCACAGCTGTCATTTGTGCTCTCGACATTTGAAAGCTTTTGATGAAATTAGTCACTGTGGGCTGTTTTTTGAAGCTGATGCAAAGGCAAACCACTTGGTATTTTATTGAATTATTATTTATTTTATTTATTTACTCAACTGGTATGCCAAATGTAATGTTATGGTTAGATGGGGTAATGCCTTATCAGAATCTTTCACTGTAGTGGCTGGGGTGCGACAAGGAGGGTTCTTTCCTTTGCTATTTGCTGTTTATATTGATGATGTAATTTTAAAGTTGCAAAATTCTGGACATGGCTGCTATATCAATGATCTGTTTCTTGGATGTTTATTGTATGCAGATGATATTAACAGTGGTTCTCACACAGGGCAGTCCCTACTGAACCACTTTAAACCTTTGTTATTATATATATATATATATATATATATATATATATATATTTTATTGGTGTCACACTCCATATCTGGCATGGCATGCAGCACATGCTTGATATTTGCACCAATGACTTTGTGGATTTGGATTTGAAATTTAATATGAAGAAGTCTATGGTCATGAGGATTGGGACACGTTGTAATATCGTATGTGCTGCATTGGTCCTGGATGGTGTTGCCTTGCCATATGTGGAGAAATTAGGTAGGCCTATCTTGGGTGACACTGAAAAGGGCAGGCATTTCGGATTATCTATTTCGGAAGTTAAATTAATTTTTCGTACGTTTTACTGTTTGTTTAGTCGTTGCAGAGCTGCCGCGTCTGAATTGATATGCGTTAACCTGGTAAAGAGCTAAAGATGCAAGAGCTAAAGAGCTAAGAGCTCTACCTATTGTATTGTATGGCATGGAAACCACATGTCCAAACAAAAGTACTCTTAATGCTCTTGACAGATTGATTCAAGTAGCTGTGTGTGAAATTTTAAAAACAAGTGAGGCAGATAATGTTGATTATATCAGAGTTTTAATGGGTTTGGAAAGTATACATGTTGCTGTAAAAAAGCGACAAGCATCCTTTGTCAATAAAATAATATGCGAAGAAGCCACTGTATTTTGCTGAGTGCATTGCTAGAATTTGTCTGAGGGCAGAGGCTGGCTGGCTGGATGGGCAGTGCTAATGGCTGTACTGTGTAAAGTTTGTGCTTAGTTTATTAGTTTATTATTAGTTTGATTTTGTTTGGTTTTTGTTCAGTTGAGTTGTGTTTTTCCTTCTTTGCGTACTATTTTTTGATGCTGTGCTTGTCGCGAATAAAGATTATTATTATTGCAGTTTTTCGCCACTCTGTAATAAATCGTAATTAAAAGGCTTAAAATGTGCACCGTCTGAATTCATTTATTCATTTTTATTCCTTCATTATTCATTATTCACTTTTTCTATTGGTACTACAAATTTCTGCGACTTGGATTTCCTCAAAAGTTCAGTTGCAACCTTAAATTGGAGCGAGTGTGGGGCTCTGTCGGTCTCCGCTGAGTGAACTAATGGCCTTGAAAACGTTTTCAGTTGGAGGATTGCCAATTGTGCTGTCATTTAGTCTGAAAAATGTGCACCATATGTCACCGTTTTAATATTATATATTACCCTACAGTTTTTCGCCCGAGGTTCCGCCCCAGACCCCGTTCACGGAGCTCACTCGGGCCACCGAAAAGAATAAAGGAGGCCGTGGCTCACCACGCTCCCTCAAGCCCCCCTCCCCCGACTCCCAGTCGGGACTGGAAATGCCAGTATGTAGAAAGCTTTTGTGTCCTCCACCCTCCAATTCCGGAACCCTGGTCGTGCCACTAGCCACTTGTGACCTCTGGCGGACAAAGTTCCAAAGTTCACGACCTTTGTCCGGTTACTCACCGACCGCCGGCGGCAAAGAAATCTCCGATTTACCTAGAACATCCCGCTTTCAGATTAATCCCCCTCCACCACCAACACCACCAACACCACCACCCGGTAAGGGTTATCTCGTTAACCTCTGACCTTTATGATATGCTATCTGCTATCTTCTGCGGCGGAAATCTGTTCTGAAATGGGTCAATGGTTGACCAAAATCCAAGCAGCATTTCCTTAAATCGGTTCCCTATATCCCGGGTAATCGTCAAACGAATGACAGCTTCCTATTTTTTCCACGGCATCAAAATTGCATCCACATCCTGGGCTGGAATGATCCTGAATTATCCCACGTATTTCCGCATCTGGAACCATCAGTAGGAGATACAGCGCCATCTGTCTTGCAGCAATGCCGAAAATAGTCGCTTTAGAACTATAAAGCGACCCAAAATATCAACTTCAGATTAGAACTCACTTCAACTCGGATTCTTAGAAGCATCGCAGGAGTTTAATTGGATGGTAAACTAAGTCCTTGTTTACAGCGTACTTCTCTTTCTTGTAGCAGACATCTTGTGGGAATTATATATTACGGCGATTGGTTCAAACGACAGGCCCTAGACACTAACGAATACGCCATTGCAAGCTATGCGCGTCACGTGACTACAAGGTAAAATGTCAAGAGTCGTTGAAAAGGCACAAAGTTCTGGAATTTCCTTGTATTTTTGAAAATTTCAACGACACACGGATAAAATGCATTTAGCTATTTTCATCTGACATTAGGCCTACTGAGCTTGGTACTTTGGTCCAGACGACTGCAAACAGAAAACAGAGTGGTTTGAACTATTCTAAACCAGATAATCCACATATATATATATATATATATATATATATATATATATATATATATATATATACATGTGTATATATAGACAGCCTAAGAACTGAATTGAAATTTGAAATGTTGTCTTTAGAACGTAGCTGTCCATTAACTCTGGTGTCTGTCAAAATCCTAACGCCGTTCTAACGGTCAGTTGGCAGGACTTCTTACATTCGTTTATTCTATATAATTGTTGATTCGAGGTCAGAGGTCGCAGCCTCGTTCTGGTCTTACTAACACTGAGGATATATATATATATATATATATATATATATATATATAGAGAGAGAGAGAGAGAGAGAGAGAGAGAGAGAGAGAGAGAGAAAGAGAGAGAGAGAAAGAAAGAAAGAAAGAAAGAAAGAAAGAAAGAGAAAGAAAGAAAGAAAGAAAGAAAGAAAGAAAGAAAGAAAGAAAGAAAGAAAGAAAGAAAGCAGACACAGACAGAGACGGAGAGAGAAACCAGACGATGAGACGATGCGCTCTCGAAATACGATTGCAACTGACGATAAACAGGGAGGCACTTATTCACTCAATTCACTTAAATTTTCCCGCCGAATGGCTTTCAGTTCGAGTGCATGCAGAATACATTCGAAAGCTAATGAAGAAAACAATTCAGACTCATTCAATAAATTCCTAGTTCTCAGTCATTAGTTGTCCATTTCCGTCAGCTCTTGCAACGTCTCAAGTTTTTCTACCTAAATCTAGACATTCTCCTTAAAAAAGTCATTTCCTCGATCGCTGTAACGCCCCAACCATAATGACCCTTTGGATAAAACGCCCCTGCCTGACTTTTGGCCCCGGCCACTTCAAATCTAGACTGAGCACCTATATAAGAATAGGCAGCCACTCCGATACTACTAGCGAAAGATCTACATAAACCCACAAAATTATACTTACTTATTCAAAAACCTACAATATAGGTTTCCTAGTTGGAAGTGTTACAGCGAAGTCATTGAACTATACTCCAATCAGGTCCGCCGAGAGAAATTCTGAGCCCCAGTGCAGAAGGGCCGACGGGCCTCCTGACAAGTCTTACAGTGTTTATTCTAGCCACCTTGACATTGGGGATTTTTGAAATGTTTGGGGCAAGGTCTGTCTCCCACACTTGGGGGGAATTTCCATTCTCCCACCCAACATATAAAATATTTCGGGAGAATTTTAAAACTGGGGGATTCCCCAGAGAAGACCTAGAATAAACACTGCAAGTCTTAAAATTTCTGACGACCTTTTTTTGCTTGTCGTCGATTTTACTTTTACGAAACGCACGGACGCGCTAACGCTTAACGCTAGTGCAACTATCGAAAACTTTTAAACTTGTCGCTTTTTTTTTCACGGTGTTTATAATGTCCCAGGCGCCCTGGACCCCATTTTACTCGTCGGGCCCCTGCGCATATCACATGGCTACCTCCTTTTTGTGTCGTTAGACTCGTTGCTGTTAATATTACATATTCATCATCGGCCCTGCCCGCCGGGCCCCTCCAGGTCGCCGAGCCCCTGTGCATTTGCCCCTGCTTCGCCTCTCGGCGGCCCTGGGTCCAATAAGTCCCGCGCCCTTTTTATTTTGGCTGTAACCTTGTCAAATTTTGACCAATCTTGATAAAACTCTGCAGTAATGTAGCGAAAGAACCTCCAACACGTCGTATACGTTTAGATAAGGGCCTCGTGCCTAGGGCCTCGTGATGCATGCAGAGGGGCTTTGTCGGGCGGCGAAAATGTCATCGCCGCTTTTTGGTGTTTGATTTCCTGATTTTTTTCTCGAAAATTTTGACAAGTAAAAACGATCATCGCTAGTTTTTAAAAACTTAATATACTATGGCCCAAAACTTCTTAAACCGGCACTGCAACCAAGAAAACATGTTGAAAACAATTTGAACAAAAGGTGTGTTTAGAAACATTTAAACTGAGTTTCATCAAGATCGGTCAAGAAAACAGAGTTGAAAACAATTTGAACAAAGGTGTGTTTGTTGGAAAGTGTAATATAAAAATTGCACTGCAACCAAGAAAACATGTTGAAAACAATTTGAACAAAGGTGTGTTTAGGGTTTCAGCTACATTTCTACTGAGTTTCATCAATATCGGTCAAAAATTGACAGAGTTATAGACAAAATAAAAGGGTGCGTAATTTGTTGGACCACAGTGTAATATAAAGAATTGCTGTGGTACCACCTTGCGAATACTGTACGTTTTTATCTTTGATGATGAGAAATTATTATGATTATGATTATTATTATTATTATTATTATTATTATTATTATTATTATTATTATTATTATTATTATTATTATTATTATTATTATTATACAAGACAATTTCTTAGGCGCCGTAAGCATAGCTAACAGAGGCCAAAGTCAAAAGCTCTTTAGAAGAATGATGATGAACACATGGCCTACATTACAAATATTGAGTTTTCAAAGTAGAATCAGTAATTATTTCTTAGTAATCGTTACTAGATTCTCTAATGCTCTTTAAGCATAAGTTGTACCCAGTAGAAAGTATTAGTGAGAACAATTCGGATGGAAAGTCAGACATAGTCTAACACGAGCGCAAAGACAAAAGCGACATCTTACGAATGGTTAAAATTATGCGAAACCTACACTACACACTGGCGCCAATGACTGTACGAGAACGAGGACATCAACAAATTGAAAGCCCTGCCGAGTATCTTGTGGAATGGTTAGCAAGTCAACGAAGGGACGAGTCGTGTCTGAATAAGACGTCTGGATCGTTTTTATTGACACAATTTATAATTGGTTCGTAGTGTGCCAGAAGCCAATGGAAGGCCTATATATTGAACAGTCGGTGCATATATATATATATATATATATATAAGTATGTATATAAACTCTATACTAGAACTCGAAGGCTCGCTTCGCTCGCGCGAGCTTCGCTCGCATGAGGGTCGCTTCGCGTCGCTTCGCGTCGCTTCGCTCGGAGGCAACGACCAAGCCAATTCCAATTCCAGAACGACCAATCAGAACGCTCACTCAGCCAACCAATCAGAACGCTTGAAGGTAACCAATCAGAACGCTCACACAGCCAACCAATCAGAACGCTCACACAGCCAAACAATCAGAATCGAACGCAACCAATCAGAACGCTCACACAGCCAACCAATCAGAACGCTCGAAGGCAACAGACATACAGATAACGATTTTAATGTAATAGATATACTATATATATATATATATATATATATATATATATATATATATATATATACTCTATATACAACTTTCAGCAAATTGAAGAAATTCTTCCACAAGAAACACATTTTCGCTTGTTATTTAGTTATTTAGTTAGTTAATAGGTCGATTTATATAGCGCAGAAACATAGAAGAATGGCCAAAGTCAAGAGCATTTTACACTTTATACGCGATCTCATTGCTTCAATTCGTGCAAGAATCATTAATACTGACCTTCGCAATCTCGATCCACAGCGCTCGAAATCGAACACCTCCCACCCATTTAGCATTGGCAATTCTCTGCTCCGACAAGCTACTAGCAACGTAAATCTGCTATTAAGAACATATTCAACGTTGGTATTGGTAACTTAGAATTTCCTGGGGGCGCGTCAAGAAATTTGTGTAGGGAAGGAAATCTGTTGATTCGGGGTTGCTTTATTTACTGCTATAGGCCTAATGGAGAAAACCTGTCTTAGCGCGAAACGGTTAAACTATGAAATCGAAAGATTAGTTGACGATAAAAATGTGTCATAGCATAGAGAATTTTAGGGGGTATGTCTCCCACCCATTGCGCCAGTCTAGGGTTTAATTTTTGGTTTTCTCCACAGGTGGTATATTGGGCTGGTGTGGTCCAGAGGCGCCCACGGATGCATGGGGAGAAGGAAGCAAATGCTTCCTAAAAAAGCTAGGGGAGGAAATTCTCCCCTGCGTTTTGGTTTCATGTTAGGGGTGGGGAAGGAGGACAGGGAAGGGGAGAGCTACTCCAGCAGGCAGGGAGATGGGTGACCCTGATTTGGTCGGACCCACTCACTGCCGACCATCGGTCACAGATTCCCCAAAACTCTTGGGGTTGGATTTTTTCTCGTTATATCCCGCGATTCCCTCCTCCTTTCAGTGGCGGCTTCCTCTACATGGGGGGCCGTGCCTCCTTATTGAATGCCAACCCCAGTGGTCCCCCGTTGGGACCCTATACTTACTACTACATACCTAGCAAAACAAATAGTTGGCCCCCATGCTTAGAAGTTGCCACCCCAACAGCCCCCCTTGCCAAATCCTGGAGCCGCCACTGCATCCTCTGCTCCGCACCGGATCAACGAGCCACGGATGTGACTGGGCGTTGGTCCTGCAAACACATCGGCTGCACCGGTATCCAACATTCCTGAGAGAAGTCTCCCCCACCCCCACTCCCACCCACATCTGCCCCATAGTCAAGCCCCCGGCAGACGATGCGAGTGCTGCAGCGGCAACACTGCTCTCGACAAATAAACAGCGTTAACCAACCGCTCTTGTAAAACAACTGCAGAGAATTTATCCATTAGCATTAGCATTCGCCTCTCTATCTCTGCCTGTCTGCCTGATTGTCTGTCTGTTTGTCTGCCTACCTACCTACCTGCCTATACTTACCCAATCCATCCATTTATATAACCATTCTCGCCCCTTTCTTCCCACTTTTTGACCTTGTTTCCTTTCTTTCTCCATTCATTCCTCTATTTCCTTTTTATTTTTATTTCTTTCATTCTCTCTTTCATTTCTTTCATTCTTTCATTCTTTCATTCTTTCATCCTTTCATTCATTCTTTCTTTCTTTCTTCTTTCTTTCTTTCTTTCTTTCCTTCTTTCTTTCTTTCCTTCTTTCTTTCTTTCTTTCTTTCTTTCTTTCTTTCTTTCTTTCTTTCTTTCTTTCTTTCTTTCTTGTCATTCATTCATTCATTCGTTTAACATTCGTCTCATTTTTTCAGATTATTGCTTTCCGAACGACCTTTCTGCTGCTCAGCTTCAGCGGATGGCCTCTCTCTCTCTCTCTCTCTCTCTCTCTCTCTCTCTCTCTCTCTCTCTCTCTCTCTCTCTCTCTCTCTCTCTCTCTCCACATCGCAAAATGCCAAACGAGCCAGACTCAGCAGCCGAAGGCCAGCAGACGAAGACGAAGCCTCGAATGCAAGAAACTATACGGATGCAGTGACGATTACCCGTCCATCCATCCATCCATCCAGCCATCCATCCATCCAACCGCCTCCTCCTCCACACCCCCCCCCCCGAAAGCCATCTCAGAAATATTTCGCCTGGTATCAGACATACTGTATGTGCTGCTGAGTCCGCGTTCTGTCAGGACCCATCCTTGGAGAGGCGCTTAGCTAGCGTCTTCCTATACAGTCGAACACTGCCAATGGCTACGTTAGCCTTGCGGTCGTCAATAAACAACTGCGTCATAGCCTACTAAGCCTGGGTAGGTTCTAAGACGTTCGAAACGATAACAACACAGCTAACGATACTGCTTCTGCATCTTCATCAGCATTTTACCATAGCGAAAAGCGACGAAGATGCGCTTAGAACTTGTGATTTCGATCATAATTTCTTCATGACGATGGAGGCCTAGACGGTCTATTTAGTGGAATTTACTGGCAGAATTCTCGCCAGGTGAGCCTAGAGCCTTCATCTTTTCCCTGTTTGCAAGGTGAGTCGTCCAAATACGAAGAATAACGTGAGTTTATTTTGTTTTAGAAAAAAGAACTCTGGTTGAGATCATCTTACAGGAGATTGTGGCAACTTGAGACGAGAGAAGTTTTTCGAATTGAAATTGAAAGTTTCAACGCTTCAATGCTTCAATAATCCTGAAGAACCAGAGAAAAGGCATCCACTTAAAGTTCAAGGTCAACCCTAGGATATACGTCAATTAAATTTAAATTTAAATTTAAAGTTCAAGGTCACAGCACATCCGGGAATTTCAATTATTCCTTGTTGGAGAAAACAATCGACTGATGATTCACTTTCGTTATCATTTGATGACATTTTGAATATCATGAATATTTCACTAATTGAAAAATCTTTTATATTATTATTATTATTATTATTATTATTATTATTTATTATTATTATTATTATTATTATTATTATTATTATTGAAATTTTATCTTCTGTGGCGCATGGTGGGACCGCCTGTCCTCAACTTTTAAATGCTCTCCCGTGTGGTCACGCCATATGGGAGAAGACGGTGAAATGAGACGATCCAAACGTAGTTCAAGTTACGTCAAAACTGGACAATTTGGACTAGAGGGTGTAAAAGAAAAGGTAAAAGTAAAAGGTTTATGTTAAACGTATCAAAGTATTTGTCCAGAAATTTAAGATTCTATAATTGTAGGAGATTAGGCCTGTAGCCAAATAACTCTAATCTCCATTTTGTTTTAGGACAAATTCTGTAGACACTAATTCAGCGAAGCTCCTTCCGGAAATGCAGCGCAATACCGGAAGTTTCATCGAGCTGTTCACCTGTCGGAATTGTAAGAAGAACGTGCGCACGAAGACGCGAAACAAAAAGCGCACCGATGACCGTCCGACCGACGGAATCGAACAAATTCGCACCCGCAGCTGCCTCAACATCTAACATGGCGGACGACGGCCGACAACAGCAGCGTCACGTGACGTTCCTCGTGCGCAGCAGTTCTGACGCCAACGATGACGTCAGGCGGGTTTTCCCCAGGATGGGAATCCCCCGCATCAGCATGTCCATGTCCAGCGTCGAGATATCGGAAAATTCCCAGCATCATCATCATCATCATCATCATCATCGTCGTCATCATTCGATCCTGAAAAACCCAGACGATGACAATGACGACGATGCCAAACGACATTCTCCCGCCGCCGGCGGCGGCGGCGGCGGCGGCGAAAAGCGCGCGAGATTCAAAGAGGCCGTTGACGTCATAGTACACGATAACCATGGCAACGCCATCGTCAGAGATCGCATAAGACTCAAGCCTAGCGTGGAAATCACGACGGCGCCGCCGCCTGGCGAACGCTGTCGGAAACAACTGTTCGCGGCAGACGACGAGAAGATAGTTTCGCGGACAGTCGCCAGAGGACAAGGTGCTTTTTCGCTGCAGAGCATGCGCATCGAACGGCGAAACGACGACGGAAGGCGCTTCCTTCGGCTGGTCGTGGTCCTGGGCGAGGCCTTCACGGAGCGATCCATCCACGTCTGTACGGCCAACGGGGGCTCCAGGATCCTCGTGGTCGCCTACAGACCCGAGCCCCTCGGAGACGGGACGAACTACCTGCGCCAGTACGTCGACCGGTTCCAACTGCCCCACCCCATCGACGCCCTTTCGATCAAGGGCGAACTGGACGAATATGGGGAGTTGGTCATCACCGCCCCCCTCTTCGACTTCGACTGTGACTCGTCGTCCATCGATAATCTAATTCTAAATAAATGAAGCGAATTGTTCGTTTAAAACTTTAAATGAATAAATTTTCGATCAATTGCATTGTAGATCGGTAATCCATTTCTTTTAAAAAAATTCCGATTGGCTTTCGTTGTAGCTAAATAGGCGCTGTATAAATCGGCTGGAAAATGATACAGCATAGTGGGCGTTACAGTCTCTTTTCGCTGTTATAGGTAATTATCTGGCTGTTGTTTCCAGGGCTTTTTGGGCCGAAACGAGGCGGAACGGCGTTCCGGAAAATCCGGACCGCGTTCCGGAAAATCCGAAGACTTTTTTTGCAAAATTAAATTATTAAATAGAAAACTTAGAACTATATATATTGTCCGTATCATTTTTCAAATTTCTGATTACAAATGTGGCATGACTGATGATTTGGTTAGGGTTAGGGTTAACCCTAACCCTAACCCGACTGTTGCGTTCCGGAAAATATTATTTTACAAAAAAGCCCTGGTTGTTTCCCCCTCACGCATATTTCGGAAGAGGTCTGGTGTGTAGGTCTTGCTGGAAAATTTGAATCTGATTTTGATTCCTCGAGAGCTTCTAGACACCAGACAAAAATATTTGAGCATTGGCGCAGCCACTGGGGTACGGGAGATGTCCCCCTATTCTGTTTGAGACCGGTCGTGGGATTTGCGCAAAATTATTGAGAAATGAGATTGGGGGGGGGGAGGTTATGTAACATGATCGAAGAGGATACGTGAACGTGGAAAGAACACATTGGTAATGTTCTCCCTATCCTAGAATCCTGACTACCCCACTGCATTTGAGGCCAGATAGTCGCAAATGCATGAGTTATGTTTATAAAATCATCGAAATTAATTGAATTTAGTGTTATAATTGAATTCACCAACAAGAAGACATTTCAGTTTGAGTGTTACAATGTCAAAGTTTGGCTACATTTTTATCAGAAGTTGTGATTAAGGGGACATCCATAAATGACGTCACGCACTTAGGGGGTTCAAACATATGATTTGACGTCATTTATGGCTGGCCTCTAAAGACCAATAGAAGTGAAAATTGAGAACTGTGTTGTGACAGTGGTTCTAACGCACAAAAGATCCCATTAAACGCATTTAAAACCTAATTGTTATTAAAGTTGTTTTGAAGAAATATCTTGGCTTTTGGAAACACGTATTTTTGGAATTGTCGGTATTCCATATCAGAACCGTTTTCGATAGAGCTACCATTTATGGTTATATTGCTATATGGCCTATAGCTAACCATGTCACGCGCTAACGGGTCATGTTTCAGAAAAAATACTCTGCTTTCTAGAAATGACTAATTATTATTTCACATCCGAGGGCAGGCTACGCTATAGGCCTACAGTATACGAAATGTTTGCAAATCAGAAAACTGCAACTGTTAGTAATAATTATATAATAGTAAGATTATCGCATGGCGTGCTAGCGATGAACGATTTGACGGAAGCAAAGCCGAAATTCTACACTTTCGCCAATTAACTATCTGCCCAACAATTTCGGCTTCGAATTTCAAACCAGGCCCTTTCGTTGCGTGGTTTTCCGTGACAGCTTCGAAATCAATTTGGGAATTTGAGGGTAGAAACGAGGACGTAAAAACCTAACCATTCGGAAACCACGATCTTGACTTCGTGGATAGACATACCAAGCTGAAACTTTGCGTTCGCGGCCCTTATCTTAGATAACAGAGGTTATCCGTAGGAATTTCGAGATACTGGTATTTTATTGGTTTCCCAGCTGGCAAGTGATTACTTACAGAGACCAATGTCTCTCATTTCCGAATGCTAATGCTGAAAGGGGGTGCTACATAAATGCATTTTCTTACATTACAGTATAGTACATTACTTCGTAATAGTTATTGTTGATTTTCTTCGTCCTATTTTTGTTGCGCCGATTTAAGAACTACCAGTATGGAATCATGCTCCCGTCCGAGAAATTACTTTTAGGGACCTAAACTGGAACTCAAAAAGAGAAAAACACAGCCCACGGTTCACGTCACCCCAAGGCCAAAACCCACATTTTCGTCACTGATATGTCGAGAGGAAATTGCATTCTTAAATTTTCTAAAACTGGCTTCACACGTGATGCCGGAGTGACGACAACGGAACCGAATATTTCGACAGCTGGGCGGTGCACATGTATAAAGCAGCTGTCACCGACAACGATGAACCCACAGCAGTATCTCCGATTTCACTACACATGCACTAGTCCCGATAAGTGCATAGAGTGAAGGGGAGTGGCACTTTCCCCCAAAAGTCTCAAATATAGGCCTACGTCTTAAAATTCATCGCATCAAATATCTTAATCTAAAGATGTCGTCTCTATGACATTGTTTCTCTAAATTCTATATTTTAAAACTGTATACTATACTTTAATTATATGTATAGATACAGTGCAGTTTGCTCATTATATAGTATCAGTTAGAAAAAGACAATACTACTACTACTACTACTACTACTACTACTACTACTACTACTACTGCTGCTGCTGCTGCTGCTACTACTACTACTACTGCTGCTGCTGCTGCTGCTGCTGCTACTACCACTGCTGCTGCTAAAGTAAAAAAAAGTAAAGTAAAATCTCGTAAACTTCTACAGCGCCCCAGAAAGCAGTACAGCAGTAGCTGCTTATTCTTATGCGCTTAATCTTTCTTGAAATAGCTATAGGCAGGGTGGTTTGTCGGCCGGGCAAAGGTCAGTGTATCTATGAGGCGGCGGGTCAGGTTGTTATTGCTATGGAGGAAATGACTTTTCGAATAGGAAGGTTTTCAGTTTAGACCTAAAGGTTTGAGGAGACAGTGAAGGAATTAAAGGAAATGAGGACTCGAGTTTATTGTTTGACCATGTCGTAGGCTGCGGAGGAGGCTGGAATTGAGTTCCAAAGTTCTGGTGCGGCGTATGAGAAAGCGCGGTTGCAGATTTTGAGTGATGACTGATTTAACGGGCGTGAAAGTGTGAGATGAGATGATGATCGAGTAGGTCGGGGAGGCTGAGGCGTTGAGTTTACGAAGGTAAACCGGTTTTGACGAATGAAGTGAACTGTAAGTAATCGTTATTACTACTACTGTACTACTACTACTACTACTACTACTACTACTACTACTACTACTACTACTACTACTACTACTACTACTACTACTACTACTACTACTACTACTACTAACAGTAATAATAGAAATAAAATTAATAAGAAATAAAATAATAATTAATAATAATAACAATAATAATAATAATAATTTCTGGATTTCGACTGATTCGATGTTGTCATTTCTATTATTTTGAAAACGTAATTCGTATAATCTTCATCTGTTTGAAAATATCAAACCAAGAAATTTTGGAAAAGGCAAATTCAAGGAGGAAATTGTTAAAGACTATAAAGAAAAGACAGTTAGAATTCTTCTGACATATAATGAGAAAAAAGGCCTGGAAAACTTAGTCACAACAGGTAAAGTGATGGGGAAAAAAGCAAGAGGGACACAAAGATAGACGTTCATCGAAAACCTGCTATGCGACCAGAGGCGTCATTTGGGGGGGCTGGGGGCCACGGCCCCCAAGGAAATGAAAATATTAATTTATAATGTATTAATGTGCAAAAAATTGCAAAAATTGCCAAAAATATAAAAAAATTGCAAATTTTCCAACATTGGCCCTAAAATTTGCCAAAATTGCAAAAAAATTGCAAGAATGCCTAAAATTTGCCAAAATTTGTCCAAAATTTGTGAAAAATTTGCAAAAATTTGCAAAAAAATGTTCTCCCCCCAAGAAAAGTGTGAAATGACGCCACTGTATGCGACGTGAAAGACAAAATATCAGAAGTAGAACTGCTACAAGCGACATACGACAGAGAGGAGTGGAAGTCCATGGTCGCCAACGTTGTAAAACAGGGCACCTGAA
>CM030832.1:35742195-35899695 GCA_018105865.1 Metaphire vulgaris | reverse complement strand
TTTCGATGTTTGTGAGTTCTTTATTGGAATTTATCTCTTTCCTGATAACTAAGCATTCGATTTTCCACTTAGATTTTGGATTTCCGAGTGTTATGTCGCGCTTATCTTGATCGAAATGTGACGGTTTTGTGACTGCAGTTAAAGCATTTAGATTGCTGATAACATTACGTAGACTCAAAACAGTGAAAGTGATAATAATAATAATAATAATAATAATAATAATAATAATAACGCCGCCATCTTGTTTTGTTTAGCATGACCTCCCACCCAATGAAGTTTAAACGGAAATGGAATTTTAGATTTAATGTCGATGACGTCACGCGAAGGAAGCGGACGTCAGCGATCACTTATATGGCGTCTTATCACTTTATATAGAGCAATTATAAGACCCCGGGCGCATTAGTCAGTAGTATAGCGGCATCCCCGTGCGCGTGCATTATAATTGAATGGTATTGGGTAGCTGCTGGAATGCTGAATTGTTATAGTTCTAAGACAGAACCTTCGAGGCGGAACAAAAGGTCAGTTGTAAATTCCTCGAATGCTCGGGTGGCAGGAGGGCAGCAAGGCCTGTGGGGGCCTCTTTAGTAGAACCAAATGCCAGACATACCGGGTTTACATCGTCCAACTCGCGTGAACAATGTCAATCGTATGTATGCGAAGCTGAATCTCTCTCTCTCTCTCTCTCTCTCTCTCTCTCTCTCTCTCTCTCTCTCTCTCTCTCTCTCTCTCTCTCTCTCTCTCTCTCTCTCTCTCGCTGTTGGGCCACTCACGACTCCATTTGAGCGCCGTCGAGCATTTCGGTGCTTCCAACCCAGGAATCTGGGCGCTGGTAACTTTGTCACTGGTAACTCTTCTAGCGTTAAGCAAATATCGCAGACACGCCTCCCCAGTCTTGACCTTTCACCCGTTCTGCCCAAATTTTCGACACCCAATTTTATTTTCCACCCCATTTTGTGGACTGGTCCATCCGCATATTGACTATAGGAGTTGGTTCATTGTCTCGTGTTCTAAATATTCTTGCATCTAACAGGAAGCCAGACTTGACAGACATGGAAGAAAATATGGAGTGAGGTAAGTAAGTAAGTAAAATGACATTTTACAAAAAGGAAGACACAAATTATACGAAACACATGCATTTTTAACCTGCAGCATTTGGAGTCGGAACCTCCCGTGACTTGTTAATAGACGTTTTAATGTCCAACAACATTAAGAATGTCTTTCTTCCCCACCTCCGTCACTCTATCACTCCCTTCTCCTCTCCCTCTCCTTCTCTTTCTCGCTTAAATTCATTTATGCGTTGAAAGCGTTTGACATTCTAAAGGCTTTTGCAAAAGAAGTTCTATTGCCGTTGATAAGAGATTTATGTCGCAGAAATTTGCACATATGTGTATGAACATCAACTTGCCGCACCGATGTCTTTGAAATCGGTGTGCGCGGCCGGTACTTGGAGGGGCGACAAACACAGATGGCGCCACTCGAGAGAAAGTCAAGGGCTGCAATCAGAGAGAGAGAGAGAGAGAGAGAGAGAGAGAGAGAGAGAGAGAGAGAGAGAACTGCTACTCTAAAGAACCGTTCAAACCTGCATCAATCAGAATCAGATCCACGGCGTAGACTGTAGAATCGCCAGATCCTCAAAATGTAGAGTGTAGACCTAGAGTGTAGACTCGCACACACATACCGGATATGACGTCATAGTGCGGTGATGTCCCTCTGGCGAACGGTTATGGAACTGCGACGTCACGATGACTCAGCAGTTTTCGTCTGGTTCCAGTGAAACAACGGAAGTGACAGCAGATAAAATAATTGAACACATGGTATGGTATTTCCTAGCAATTTATGTAGCGCCTTTATTCCAGAAAAATGTCGCCACACAAAAGCCTTACAGCCTGAGACAGACGATGAAGTCGTGTAATAGTTTTAAAATAATAACCACTTATGCTTGTCTAGTATAGGCCCTGTATACAGCGGGACATAAGTGCTTCCGTACTACAATTAAAAGTGGCGCTACAGAAGACAGTGGATGACTGGACATTGAATAAACGCGATAAACGGAGACGAGAGACGCATTTCCGGTGCCAACAGTCTATAAATCAGACTGTTTCACTGCCTCCGATGCGGCCAAACCGGAAATGGATCGATTGTATTCATGCGGAGGGAGGGAGGAGGGAGCGATGGAAGCGCTTACACCATGGAACGACGGGCCGGCTTTGCCGTAAGACGCCATCCGCAGAAAAAAGTCCCAGTCGCGATGTATTCATCCGCCGCGATCGGCGATGGTGATTCATCGGGGTTTTTCTCCCGAACGTTCGAGATAATTGGGCTTCTAGTGGTGTGGGGTGGGGAAGGAGGAGGAAAGAATGGAGCTGAAAGGGTGGAGGGTTGTAACCAGGAACGGCAGAGATCGATAATATTGTTTCGTTTGGTTGACCTTTTGTCATTCGCCCTTTCGTTGGCCACTTGCCGAATACTGTGCGTCTGGCGGGGAAGTAATTAGGCTTTCGGTTAGTTGTTGTTTTGTTGTTTTGTTTATCTGTTGTTTATGTGTTCGCAAAATGTGCCACATAATTCTGTACCCTATCTGTGGTTAGCTCTTTTTTTGAGTCTCTATAAATGCGCTATATAATTCCAGGGCTTTTTTGTGCCGGAACGAGGCGGAACGGCGTTCCGGAAAATATGAAGACTGGCATTTTTTGCAACATTAAATTCATAAATAGAAAATTTAGAACCGATATAGTTCTAAATTTTCCATGCATGAATTTAATGTTGTATGATGATAATTATCATTATAGTAACTGTTTGGCCGCTACGTCATGTTGACAATTGACTTCTGACTATTGCGTTCCGGAATTTTTTTTTACAGAGAAGCCCTGTATAATTCATTTACCCCCCATGTGCGCTAGAATATGCAAATGATTGCTTTGTGGAATGCGGTATTCACATAGCCAGAATTCATTAAATTCCTACTTTACAATGGTCGAATATATTATAAATCATTGACATTAGTGTACAATATAGAATCTTATAGATAGAAGTTTCGAAATTTAGGCACGCAGAGAATCTACAGGAGCCTCCGTGTAATAGTTAAAAACGGTCGTTATTATTACATTCGGTGCCATTTGCCATTTTCGCCCACTGTAGAAAGAATTCAAATGCATGGTTTGCGGGAATAATACTAATCGGATGACTGATTTACGGTTATGAATAATTTCCAGACCCCGGGGCAGCCATTTTCCGCCCACGATGTGATTTATACGGACATTTAATTTATGCAAGACTGTAAGTAAGTATGTACAGCTGCTGTCTCCGTTCGACGTTGATATCATAGCATTTGCAGAAACATTCTGTGGCGGCAGGCGCTGGTGAGGAGTTAGCGGTCAGTAGTCGAATAACTAAATCATTTTTGATGACTTTCGTGAACTAATCAAGCGGATTTCTCACGGTTTCAAATCCGCCGACCGAAGGCGGGACATTCCGAACGTTTCCGAGAATTAATTAGTCGAATAATCAGTTAGGCATATGGCTTATTGTTTCACTGTTCAGTTTGAAATTTTGAGATAGGAAATCTTAAACAAAAGCATTTCCCAAATTTCAAAGCTACGTACAATGCTACATAACAGAATCCATTATTCTGTCCGTCTGTCTGTCTGTCTGTCTGTCTGTCTGTCTGTCTGTCTCTCTCTCTCTCTCTCTCTTCCTGCTTTTGTTTCCAGTTTTACTTTTTGAAACCACTGTTTACACGTATTAAAAAGCTATTATTATCGTTATTAAATATGTCTATTGTTTCCCTGTGCATTGAAGATTCACCCGTTGGAAATTCAAAGGACCCAGTCAGACTACGAACGTGCCAATTAAGTGCATGAATTGAGGTCAGAGTTCACAGAATTATCTGGAGATGGAGGATGCGGAGATGAACTTTAAGTCTGCGTGCATGTCTGTCTGTCTGTCTGTCTGTCTGCGTGCATGTCTCTGCTTTTATGGACTGATGTGCCCTGCAAATTACCGGTACACATAAACAAAAAATAAGAATGAACCTAAACGATATTTTCTTTAGTAAATCCTCGTGGATCTGGAACGTGGTCTAGACTTTACAAATTATTTCTCACAGAAATCCAACACTGGGCTCCGTAATTTATTTTTGTCTCTGTGGATGCTTGTACTGTATGCGATATCTGTGTTTACCTGACATCGAATGCCAGTCTCACACGTCTCTTTGTTTGCCAATGATCTAAACATAGGAGAACACTTGACCAATGGCTCTTTGTTGAGAGGCACGTTGCGTAGAGACTTGGAAAATGTAGTCCAGGGCGTAGTTCTTTGGGTTGAAAATTTTACACCGGAGAGACTTTGTTTTCTCTCGTACCAGGTGCGAAGAGTTAGTCATCATCGATGCCGCCGCAGAACTTTATTAAAAAATTAGATCTACTAGAATATTACATGCATCGATCAGGGAGAATTTGTGTTTCTTCCAGTTTGACGAAAGTTACAGGCTTCTGTGACGCAGTGGCGGCTCCAGGATTTTGGCAAGGGGGGCATTGGGATGGAAACTTCTAAGCACGGGGCCAACTATTTGTTTTGCTAGGCATGTAGTAGTAAAAAGAGGACAAAAAGATCAAAGCTCTAATGTTTGAAATAATGGAGGGTGCCAATAAGAGGACCACACAAGGAATGGTGTGATGATATTGAAGAATGGTGTGGAAGCAGTTTACAGGTTCTTAGTCACAAAGCAACGGACAGGAAAGAATGGCAGAAAACTGTGGAGATGGCATTATACACCAACGGGCGATGAGCCCACGGTTAATGATGAAGATGATGTAGCAGTAAGTATAGGTCCCAACAGAGGTACTGGAGAGGCTAAGCATTCAATAAGGGGGGAGCACTTAATCCCCGGGCCCCCATGTGGAGCCGCCTCTGCTGTGACGTCTGGTTTTTTACCGATGGGCGAAAACATAAAATGTCTAGTGGCAACACTTTTGAGAAAGGCGAAGTTTGGATTAACCATAGAAATTAATACACACTGGAAGTACCGGTAGTCTTATCTATTGTAGAAAAGACAGCGCAAAATTTAAGCCACTTTGCCGCCATTTTTGCCAAGTTTTAGACAATTGTTACCATGGAAATTACCGTAAAACTTCTAAAACAAAACCCGGCTTTTAAAATACGATAACTGATTTTATACCGAGGCTGTATTAAATAATGTTATCACTCTTAACAAAATGGTGGAAAGCTGGATTCACCTTCACACGCCATAGACTAGTTTTAGTGATAATTAAATTCCATGGAACCAACAACGTTTTATTTAGCGCTCCTATCGTTCACGAATTAAATTTACCGCTATACTTAAAATAAATTTACAGGAATTCTAAAATAGCCTTTCATGTTTATATATATATTTTCGTTGCCCGTCTATGTTTTTTCAAACTGCCAAATGACAAAACCAGTAGCAATAGGCGGGCTCAAACTGTCTGCGTGAGAAATCGGTTATCAATAATTTATAAGTCAGAGTTAGTGCTAGTGTCAACAAAATATTGACTTTGGGAAGGGCGTTTGCTTTAGCTTCGATCGTATTTTATGAGAATCGAATTCCTCTCACGGTTGTTTTCTTTAGTAAATTATTCCTGAGAATATCTCTCCCATAGTCCACCTAATTTTCCTGCTCTTGTTTGACTTGAGTTCAAATTCCCCCTTTTTGCACAGAAAATCTTGAGTGAAGGACCGACTATAGAGGGAAATAAATTCCGCATATGGAAGGCTGTTTTTTAAGATCCAGGCACTGAGAATGAAAATGTGTGTGTGCGTGCGTTGTGTTTGTTTATAGACGCGTCCGTATCAAAGACGATGGGCGTCTATGTGTGTTTGTATGTGTGTTTGGCTTCTCTTTTCTCAACCAGGGCTTGCCAACGGCTATGGCTATGGCGGAGAAGGAAAGATGCAATTAAATTCTTACATTTGGCGCTTTTGCACAATTCAGACCCTCGCAGAATGGCGTTTTCCTGTTGTTGAAAGTGTTGTCGTTATCCGTTATTATCGCCATATGATCATGTGAACTATTTTCTGACGCGGATGAATCGCCGGGTCATAGGCCAAGTGGAAGGGCTGCCCTTGTGGGCAATTAACTGCGGACCAGGTGCCGTTTACCCTCGTCGAATAAACAGGACGCGGGGAATTTTTGCACACGGTGCAGAAATCTGTGAATTACCTCCGTCTCTGCCTGTGACTGCGTGTCTGTCTGTCTGTCTGTCTCTCCGCCGCCATTGCAGAGGTCGTATACGAAAGCATCGGACCGTGTTAAGATGACGAACAGCAGAGGTGAATGTTCTTCGTCTTAAGGCGGTGAACGGAGATGCCTTTGACAGTGGATGGAGAGAGGAGGGAGGGGACGACGGGAAGGGGAGGAGGAGAGTTTTTACGAAAGGAACTTTTTTGGTGCAGTTTACAGTTACGATTCACGAATCTGATGCAAACTCGAATAGACACTTCGAAGCTTATAGGCCTATAATTATGCGAGTGGGTGTATGTATGTCTCTGTCTGTCTGTCTGTCTCTTTCTGTCTGTCTGTCTCACAAACACATACCGGTACTCTGCGTGGGTGTATGTTTGATGAGTTTCACTGTTCTGTTTTGTGTATATTATAATTATATTCTATCATTCTGTGTATGACTTTTTGCCAGCCTAATTGGAATGCCCTGATGGTCTTGCTTGGTCCTGGATTCTCTCCCCAGGTAACGGTCAGTCACGTGTCCACCGCCTAAAGGTGGACATCAAAATGACATGCCTGGGATGATGAGCCTTAGGTTTATGACTAGTTCGCAAATATCAAGGCGCTATATAAATGAATCCAACGAATGTTAACTGTGAAATTTGGCGAGTGTTGTATATATTACTTTGTGTGGTGTAATTAAACAAGGTCGTTTTATATCCGTTGTCTGCTTTGCAACAGAAGTGACAGCACGTGATGGGGAGTCTCGTCAGAGACCAGGGCGGGTGGATCATCCTGGAAAAACAGTCTCCAGCCTCTCCACTCATTCCTTTCCACCAGAGACAGAATAACCGGTCACCGCTCGAATCGCCACCGGTGGCCAAGAAGCTGCCGAAGGTCAAGGACAGTGACCTCTTCTTCGGAAGAATGTTCGTCGACCTGTCTTCGTCCAGTGCCACGTCACCCGTCTACCTGGACCTAGCAGACGGCAAGGAGAACAGGTCGATACTCAAAAAGGCGGGTCCGAAGATGAACAACCACAACCGGTCACTGAGGTCTTCGGGTCGACGGGTCGACTTCGACCAGGACGTGGTCGTGTACCACTTCGACCGGGTCGAAGGCGGTCACGTGTCGTCGGAGAGCCAGAGACTTTCCGACCAGAAGGACCGCAAGGAGTTCGTCAACCGGAACGTCCAGGGTCGAACCGGGGGCGGCTCCAGAGCGGTCGCCGCCGCCGACGCCGCCCCCCACTCCGCGAGAATCTCGTTTTTCGGCCAGCGAGAACCGCCGATCCAGTACGCCGTTCCACTTCCGGTGACGTCACAGTACCCAGATTCGGCACCCTCGCAGCAGCAGCATCATCATCAATTGACGTCACACTACGAGGAACCGGCGTTCGTGACGTCATCGCAGTATGACGTAACACGCTATCATCCGGTCGAACAGCAGACGCCGGTCTACTGTGCATCGCTGCTGGACCGCAGACTCCACCAGGAGTGTTCCACGACGGAGGGGGACCAAGGAGTGCCAGGGTCCGAGACGGCACAGCAGGAAGTGGAATTCTCGTTCTTCGAGGACGACCGACACCACCTCCGCCTCAAGTTCTCCCTCTCCCTCGGCGACGGAGTGGCCGCCAACGACGTACTCGTCAAGGCCAACACCGCCGGGAACAAGGTACGCGTCGTCGGTACGCGTACCGTCGGTACGTCGCGCCAGGGTACCATCATCCGCCAGGAGTTCACCGAGAGGTACCAGCTTCCGATGGAGGTCAACCCGTACATGATCGTGGCACGCATGGACAATTCCGGGAACCTGTACGTCGAAGCTCCCGTCATGACGGTTGACATCAGGCGGGCGCTGTCCGTGGAAAGGCAGACGATAGATGGCGCCAGGATAGGCGCCATTCCATCCGCAGACTTTGTCCTATGACTGCGAGAGACGATGACGTCATGACCGGAGATGCTGCATCGTGCACAAGAGGTCACAACAGCTCGTGCCATCTGGTGTTCAATGCGAGAACGAGACTTATCGGAAAAAGAGACAATTACACATCAATCAGTTATTTATTGATTTTTCTTCTTCTGAAGTCGAGAGAGAAGGTACATTCTTAAAAAAATGACGGCTGCTTTGAAATTGTAGCCGGAATAAATGACTATTTGAAGAGGAAAAGATTGACAATATCTTCTGAGTTGGCCATTGACTGTGAAGGCAAACAATTTTTAAATGTGAAACTGCCTGTTCTCTTTACAGAGTTAGGTGTTACTGACATTTTTGCCACGGCAAGCTCACCATAAAGCGCTTCTATACTGGCTTTAATATCTTGGAAGTACACATAGCCCGTTAGATTGTGCAAGTTAACTCACCCTGTATATTCAATGTAGGTTAGAGAGTTACGATAACCTCGCATTGATGTTTCTTGTCTTGCCCGCGTTGTTGTTACTGTAGTTACGGACGCCATTACCAGGTGGCGCTCTATTGATTTTGTTTATGCATTATTTGTAGTGTCTTTCTTGCAATTCTTGGTCCTTGTGGTAGCTAGTGTGTTTTATTTGATCCCTGACCTCCATTACGCATAACCGATCAGAATTCGAGAGTAGACGGTAAAACCGCTGGTAAGGTGGAGGTGACATTATAGAAAGATCTTTACATCGAAACACAGAAGTCGTTTCATAAATGCCTAGATTCACGCAGGAATAGAGTATAACCAAAATGCATACTAGTCCGGTTAATTCTAACCTCAATCAGGTTGTCAAGGAAACGCAATTAATCACGTGATTTGCCTGTCTAGTGCGGTTGTAAGGATTTTCTTGATGTGTAGAGTGTAAATGCTTGTATTTTACTAAAAATCATTAAAATTGATGTTTAACGTAATTTGTAAGCCTTTATGTGTTTTTTGAAGGAATGCAAGAATAATTGCTAAATATCTTTTGTGATCTCTAAGTTGGTCACGTGACTTGATTCACGTGACTGAGAACAGTGATGAGTAATCTTTAGATGTTGCTTAAAGAGCCGCTTTGCTGGCAAAGCGAAGTGTCCTATTTCAAATCACAGTTGGTTATCAGCACATATGCAGAATATTTTATTTACTATTGCAATTGTTATATTCAAACGCCATCAGCCAAGTACTATTGTGGAAAGGGGTCCATATTATATATATATATATATATATATATATATATATATATATATATATATATATATATATATATATATATATATATATATAATACATCCATCCACCCTTACTTTGCACTATTGCTTGCAAGATTTAAATACCTCTTTAAGATCAGTTGCCTTAGAAGAACTTGACAAACTAAATTGATAAATATAATTAATCATTCAATTTTGAAAATGGCGTTGTACTGTACAGTCTTTTGCACTGCATATTGTATGATATCATTGCCAAAATGACACAAAGATTATACATATATTTGGGCTTTGGTTGTACATAGATGTTAATGTTTGTTGCATTTATTTGTAAAGAATATTTTTAAAATTTGTCCCATATTGATGATACCTTTAAGGTTTGTACATGTCATTTTCAATAAGTATGTCAGCTTTAATAATAATAATAATAATAATAATAATAATAATAATAATAATAATAATAATAATAATGGGGTATCCAGTGTTTACCAACAAAGTCCGGTTGCTCCGCCCACTGGTGGGCAGAAACCATAGAAACCATTGTCGTCTATTAATAGACGCCAATGACAGAAGCAGATTTCTTGCTGGTGGGCATAGATCAGAGACCATAGAGATTGTTCTGGATCCTCTTATAATAATACTGTAATAATAATAATAATAATAATAACATAGATATCATGTGATTCGTATTTTAAGGCTCCGTGATGACGTCATTTTATTCGTTGTATTTTTGTAGCGTATTTTCAGTTTTTTGTCCAATGTTTTGTTGTCCATAATGTTGTACGATTTGCAACTTGATTTTGCAGCAGTTAGAGGTGTGTGTAGTCTCCACGATAGTTTTATATTCTTAGTATCTCCCCTCCCCAATAAGCAGAATAGGGCAGTCTATTAGTAAACACTGCCTTCCTTTTGAAATATATTTTGACATTTGAAATTGGATTTTAAGTTTTAACATTTATTTGTCCAATCAGTGGCAGTTGGATTTCAAAAGCACGAATCTTTCCAAGAGCTTCTATAGCGCCACTGTGAATAGATTTCGGTGCGTCCAGGGCAACCAGGGATAGACCAAACACAGCGGGATTGTTGACCGGATCTGGAAAGACGATCTAGTGCCAGGTGACGTGACAATGAGTTCCAGAGCTTCTTGGCCGGAGGCCATCAGAACAATGCACCTGGTTGACCTATCTACTTGACCGTTTACCTTGTTCCCGGCGCATCATTGGTAAACCGTTGTCCCAGTTTTACCAGAATCCTTGTTGTAGTCATGCACCGTAAGCAGAAGTAAAAGAACAACGTAATAAGTTAATAACAATGTAACGTATGCCTGTTTACACGTACGATTTTTTACTTTTATAACCTGTACAACCGATTACAATAATTATTAGTAATTGTTAACTAAGATTGGAAAAACATTGTCGATGTTTCTATTTCGTTTTGGTACATTTTTAGAAGCTAATTAAATATTTATTAAATAAAATGCTTTCAAAAGAACATTATCGTATTTTGTATCGCGTATTATAATTTTTCGAATAATATGACTTCCATAGCGCCAAAATCGTGACTTCGGAAATTTTAAGGAAGGGACTGAACGGAGTTTTTTAGTTTCGAACTCCTTGAAAGGTACGTGGGAGGCAACACTTAGTCTTATAGTTGAAGATTGGCTTCGGATATTTTGGATGGATGTAAACCGGGCCAAACTCATCAACCAAGGCATCACTTCCAGAGATATATCTGATTTAACGAAATTCAGATGCAGGCAGCAGGAGAGTGGCAGACAGACAGACAGACAGACAAAGAATGAGTCATCTCCAATACACGATCTGCCCTGGACAAATTTAGTCTCAGCAATATTTTGCTTTGGCAGTGGTTATTAGGCGTCAATTCTGGACCTGTGTGGAGGTGGAGGTGGAGGTGGTAAGTGATGAACATTCAGAACATTTGTTTCTGTTTAGCCGACCGCCGGCTGATCAAAGGTTACGGGGATACGTGGTCAACCTTGTCCCAACGTCCAATTATACACCCTCGAAATGGCTTGGAGAAAATTATAAATAAACCAGTGCAGGTGATGAATCAGGTCAGACACCACAGGTGGTATAATACCAGGTCAGAGACAGACAGACAGCAGACAGATACACAGACAGACAGACAGACAGACAGACAGACAGACAGACAGACAGACAGACAGACATATACACAGATATAGACAGACAGACAGATGCACAGACAGTGGCAGAGACAGACAGACAGACAGATAGAGGGGGAGAGAGAGTTGTAGAATTCGTGTGGTTTTGCTTTAGCCTGCATGGAACTGACCTTTTCACGAAAGCTGGAAGATTAGAAATTCTGTTAATTTAAGCTTGACGGTCAAGTAGGTTATTGGTCTTCCTTTCCAAGACCAATCCACGCTTGTTTGAAAATTCTTAGCGCATTTTCTCCAAGAGCCAACGCGGTGTCTGGCTAGCGATATCTTCAAACTGCATCTAGGTCTTTGGGCATGTGGCCTTAGGACATTTATCTTCTCCTTTAGACATGGTTGCCCGCACGTCAAGGCAAGGAAAATGCAAATACCAATATTTTGCAGTGAAATTCGAAAACCTTGCTAAAATATTAACCGCGACCATTGTTTTAAAATGTGTTTTGCCACAACCTGGAACAATTTATGGGGCGTAACCGTGCCCATTGTGTTTTGCCCCTCCTAGAAAAATTTCTTTGGGCGCCCATGTCCTTAGACCATTCAGTCTCTGAAAATAGTTCCGTATTCGAGTTAGGCAGACTTTTGGACAGGAAATCATGAGGCCTCTTTAACTGTTAAGGGATCGTCCATAAAGTACGTCACGTTATTTTCTTACAGTTTCTGACCCATCCTTAAAGCGTCGTCCATAAATTACGTGACGCAGGTTTTCTATTTAATAGATTAGAGTTTCTCGTTAAATTTTCAGCAGCGAAACAGAGACATTCAACTTCCGGAAATGATAACGAATATAATTGGGACGGTGGGACCTAACATTTTATGAAATACTGGAAGTGTGACGTCACGGTGGTTTTACCCCTCCCTGTCACACTTTCGTAGACGGTAGGCCCCTACCCTCTCGAGCGTGACGTACTTTATGGACGGCCCCTATCGTACGAGAGAGAGAGTTCGTCACTCGCCAGGTGGCGAGGTTCTATTCCTCTACTCGGCAGGCGGCATTTCACCGGCCCTGGATACAGCGCTAGAAAAATCAGGACAGCTGGTGGTTCAAGATCTTGGTCAAGTTTTATTGCTCTATAACAATTTCTATCGAATCATAATAATGAGTAAACAATGCTGTGCGTGAAGATTTGCAATGTACTCAAGTACCTGAAAACAAGCAGCTACCGGTACTACATTCAAAAGCGCTATAAGCACATAATTCAAAATTCACCACATTTTACTTATTTACTTAGCGGTTTCTCTACATGCTACAAATTCGGCCTGGCAATATAAACGGCTTTAGTAAAACGTTTTATCTACATTATTACATTGGCGTAAACTTGGATGAGAAAGTGGGGATCCAATCCTTATCCCTTCCCCTTCCTATGGCAATCTCCTTAAAATGGGGGGGGGGGCTCGTGCCTAGAGGCTTATTAGATTTACGTCTATACATTATATTATTGGATCTGGCAATGGGAGATTACAATACAAATTCGAAGCGACCATCAACCAATGCCAAGCGCATTACTGAAATGGCGCTTTAGAAATTCACTACAGATTGTTTCAACTAAGAAAATTCCGGATCATCCGGATCTATTCCCTGTGGGATACTGATGAATATGGCGGTAAGAGACGACGCGCTGGCGATAACGAAGAGCCAGAAAAACAGACGATCCAGGTACTTTGCCAGGGCAACCCACTCCTCCGCCTGACTGAGGGACTCCCCCGCCGCCGCTACCGACTCTCCGGAATCCAGGACGTCTCCCTCGCGACCTGGACCAGCGACGTCCACCGGATCGCCTCCCGCCCCTCCCACTCCGCCGATCCATCCCGGCCTGAAAGTAGTCCGGCGGTCGGACTTCGCGGTCACGTGACCGCTCTTGGAGTCGCTGCTTCCGCCCCGGAAGGCCCTGGAGAAATCCGGATCGATGAAGAGGGAGAAGCGGGTGAGGTCCTCGCTGTCGAAGGACAGACTTCCGGCCTTGACGTCATCGCTTTTGTTGTCCGAATGAGAGCACTTCTTTTTCGTTACGTCACCGTCTTTCGGACGACTGCGCTTAGGCCGTGGGAGGACCAAGGGGCGGAGGAATACAGGGAGTGTCTGCCGCGTGTCCTTCCGCAGGTGGATATTGGTGACGATGACGGACATGACGAGGGATATTGACACCATAATCATCGTCAGTCCAAACAATATCCCTACAATGGATAACGATCGCCACAGATCAATTCGTTATCAATTCACTCATAAAACAACCAGCTTCAAGATAAACGCTTATACTGTATAAGGTCATTAATAAATGAACGAATGAAAGAATGAAAGAAAGAACGAAAGAATGATTGACTAAATGAATGAAAGAAAGAATGAATGAAGGAAGGAGAAAATAAAGAAAAACTAACAAACGAACGAAAGAATGACTGAAAGAATGAATGAATGAAAGAAAGAATGAAAGAAAGAATGAATGAAAGAATGAAAGAATGAATGAATGAAAGAATTAATGAAGGAATGAATGAAGTAATGAATGAAGGAATTAAGGAATGAATGAATGAAGGAAGGCAGAAAGGAAGGAAGGAAGGAATGGATGAATGAATGAATGAATGAATTAAGTAAGAAAGGGAAAACAAGAAAGAAAAAACGAACGAAAGAAATAATGAACGAACTAACGAAAGAACGAAAGAAAGAATGAATGAATGAGGGAAGATAGTAATGAATGAACGAATGAATGATAAATGGAAATCTGATGATCCGGCATTTATGTAGCGCATAATCCGCTTGCCTAGAACCGGGATCGAGTCCGGAGTGGGGGGCAGCGTCTCGCCGACGATCAGAAGGAAGACGACCAGAGCCAATAGAATGGTGATCTCCAGGTTGACCTTTTGACCCGATTCGACGGGCAGGAAGAAGCCGAGGATGGAGACGGCGTAGATGAGGAGGCAGGGAAAGATGAGGTTGACGACGTAGAAGAGGCTGCGTCGGGTCATGTGGATGGTAAACGTCACATCTGGGTACGGTTCCGGACAGCAAGCGTACACCATTTCGTTGCGTACCACCGTCACCCTATCTACGTACCACTCTTGGTTTCTTGGAGTGTAATAGACAGCCTACGGACAAAAAGACACACCAAGAACACCAGTAGTATTGTCAGCCACTCATAGACTGTTCCAAGTTTATTTATAATCCGATTTTTATAGCGCCTTCATTTCTTTTAAAACGATCGACTCTGTGATATTGTATCTTCGAATTGTGTTTGACTTTTTTGTAGAATCAAAGCAGAGGCGTAGCGAGGGGCAGGGGGAGAATATGCCCCCGGGCGCCGAGGTGAAGGGGCGCCAAAATTGGGTATTTGGGTAGGCCTAAGTGAAAAGCATGATAAAGGAGAAGAAACATGTGCGACGACCCTTTTTTGCTTTTCAGCAGTGTTAAGGGTGCCAACGGTACACTTTGCCCCCGGGCGCCGGTTACCCTCGCTACGCCTCTGAATAAAAAGATAACAACTGTAGCGAACAAAAAGAAGTTGAAATTGAGGAGTATACTGTATGAACGACAGTGATTTTCAAACAGAAGAAATCCTATTAAACCTAAAATCCAGTTACTACTACTACTACTACTACTACTACTACTACTACTACTACTACTACTACTACTACTACTACTACTACTGCTGCTGCTGCTGCTGGCTGCTGCTGCTGCTGCTGCTGCTGCTGCCGACGAACCGACAGGCTGGCCGCAACGACAGGCATTTGTGATTTATTTTGCACATTCGACCAATTTCAGATTTTACATGAACTGGAGAATTTTCGCTTCTACTTCCACCTCCCAATGACGTTTGAATCGGATACGAATGGAATTTCTCGTCGTATCCCCTCCCCTTCCTCCTCTTTCCTCCTTCGAGTCCTCCACTGTATTCTCCTTCCTCCACCCCACCCTAACCTTCACCCCACTCTTCATGAGGAAAAGCTCGCCTACTTGATTTTCCGACTCGTTGTAGGTCACGTTGACCTTGAAACCGTTGAACGTCCACGAGATGAAGACGAGGCTGCACAGCTGGTGGTCGAAGGGAAAGTGGCGAACGTAGAGGGTACAGTAGGTCTTAACGACGGCAGGAAACATCCACAGCACTTCTCCCGAATCGGAAATAATGGCGTTAGTGTCCATGCAGTCCTTGAAACTGTCGTCTGCGCTGAAAACGAAAATGCGCTATAAAAATATCATCAGACTACACGCAGACACACACACACATACGCACACGCATCTATCTATTTATCTATCTACCTGTCTGTCTGTCTGTCTGTCTGTCTAGCCTTATTAAAATATTCATTTATCTGTCTGTCTGCCTATTACTCTATCTTATTAACCATAGTTTCTCTCTCTCTCTCTCTCTCTATATATATATATATATATATATATATATATATATATATATATATATATATATCCGAGTCGATGCCAAGAGTTAAGTTTGCTTAGCAATAAAACAAGAATAAATCGAATTCAAGAGAGTTAAATTTTTAGCAATAAAACAAGAATAAATCGAATTCAGCCTCTTTTCCTCCCCAACCCGGACCCACTTTCTGCGTCTTTTACAACCTTAAGAACTACGGTGGCGTTGTATAAATTAAGAACAATTGCACTGACGAATCGTCTGCTTCTTCTAGCGCGCATTTTGACCGCGCGCGAGAGAGAGAGAGAGAGAGAGAAAGTGTCCCCCGCACAAGTTGCTTATGTAGATGTCCGGAGTCCAGATGAGCGGAGCCGGAATCCAGACACGGTCGACTCCACCGAAATGGCTGGCATTCCACGTCAGGTAGTCGTCTTTCCACCGCTGGAAAAAGAAATGTACCATCATCACTGGAAAAGAGATTTACCGCGGCTTCTAAACAACGTAGACGTCGCCGTGTTGAGGATCGCGTTGGGTGTCGACTTTATTTGGACGCTGCGTAAAATTTAACGACAGCGAAATCAAAAGTATTTTGTGATTCCGTAGATTTGGGAATTGTTTCATGTCAGAGTTCAACGCGGTCGTTTTATAGCACCGTGTTTATACAAGAAACTTTAAAAGCAACTCGTTTTGAGGATAGAGAGACAGAGACAGGGAACAGAAAAAGAGACAAAGAGATAGACAGACAGACAGACAGATACAGAAACACGGATACAGTAGAGGCACACAGAAACAAAGACACAATTTTTTCTGCAATATTCAATTGCGGCTCCCCCAAAATTAAAGCACGTCGCACCTTTGATAATATTTCTTTATATGTTATTAACTAAGAAAATAAGTCATTTACTTACCAAACGAACAGCGATCAGAGAAGAAAGGGTTTGGAATTTCTCGTTCTGAGACAAAAAAACAAAGATTGTTAAATTTTAAGTTTACACAAACCTATCATCATAAAGACCTAAATAAGTAAGAGCGTAAGTAAGTAGGCTAAGCAATCAGAAAGCTTAGCAAGCAGAGTTATTTCTAGGATTATCAATTTGGAGGGGGTATAGTTAAGTTCTGGGGGTCTCCTGCCAAAAGCCTAACAAGCAAAAACAAGAAAGGTCATCCCATAGCTGAGATTGGGGGTGGGGTGTTGGGGGTGTCGGTCTCAACTCAAATTGGGGGTTGTTGGGGGTGTTATTACGAAGGTCAAAAATATCCCTGTTAGCAAGTAAGTAGATTGGTTGATAAACACACACATATATATACAGTATATATATGATCTCTCTCTCTCTCTCTCTCTCTCTCTCTCTCTCTCTCTCTCTCTCTATATATATATATATATATATATATATATATATATATCTGTATTTCATCAATCAACATCCAGTAATAGAATCTTTGGTATGATCTTTGATCACAAATCTACCGTTGATGGAGATCTTGCTATCTTCTTACTTACGAATGAGATTTCCGATCTCCATCAACCAGAATGATTCAACTGGTTTTAAGAACCGATTTAGACGGAAACCAGTCAAATAGGTTACTGTGGATTGTACGCTGTAGACCTGCGTCAGGTCGGTGTTGCCATAGTTACCGTATCCAGGATGTGATAGAGGGACATTCCTATGGAAACGGTGATGGTTGAATGGTCATTTCTGACTGGTCGACTGCTTTTATCGTACTCATTAAGCAGTAGCTGCTTTATCCGATATTCGTTCGAATGTCTTGGCCGCGTCTTCGATCTCTGCGTTGGTTCCTTTTCTCCTTCAATCTGCGCTGCTGGTGGCGGCGGCGGAGGCGGTGGTGTTGTTGTTGATGATGATGATGATGATGATAGATATGTTTTCCTGTTTTTCGAGAATCCCGTTTTGTTGTGTGGTTTTGCGTTAGGATGGATGTTCGAATCCGGTTTCCGGTCCACGCCTGCACCCGGGGCGTGGCTCTTCGAATTCCTGGGGGTGTTGGGTGATTTTGAGGCTAGCCTGACGCCAGTAAAATCCAATCCAACCACAACTGTAACAACACGAACCTTACTGTTCATCTTACAACAGCACACTATTCATAGATCAACATACAGTAGGCCTAATTGATGATCCAGCGTTGTATTAATTTGCGAGACATTTCGGCCGAAAAATGTGAGTGACCCTATTATGCAATCCTGGCTACGCCACTGCATTCTTGTGATACAACTGAATTCAGAAGTTTGTGCGTCTACGCGACGCTGCCTCCTAATTCTCGGATCCTGGCTACTCGTCTGTATGGGTTCAATACCGACCGATGCATGGCTGGGAGAATGAAACAAGGATCAGTTCCAAACAACCATCCCAATATATCATTGTCGTAGCCAGAGGGCTCGGCTCCTATTCTGGCAGCCTGAGTGGCAGAGATCCCGCCGTAGGATTCGGGCAAGACCAGGAGTAATTTCGGGGAGGGGTATGTAGCATGATCGAAGAGAATACATGAATTTGCGAATAACTTCTTAAACGAGCCTTTTCAACCCGAAATTCTACATATCCCCATATTTCGGAACCCTGGCTACGCCACTGGACTATATTCCTGGTAATAATTTTTCGATCCTACTCAATGCATATAAAGCCCAATTCTTGCTTACTAGATTCCAATGCTAATTACTATATATTCGGCCTAGGGACCATCCATAAATGACGTCACGCACTTAGGGGGTTCAAACATTTGTAACGATGTGTGACGACGGGGGAGGGGGTTTCCAGAAATGTGACGTCACATAATACTAAATAGTTTTATTAATACCGCAATGCTATGTTACTGTAAAATTTAATGTATTTTCCACTTATAATTATTATACTTCATTAAAAAAAGAATTTGAAAAGTTTCTGAAAATTGTTTAAACTATAATAATTATAATGAATATTTCAAACGAAACATTCATTTTGACATTGGAAAGACGACAAGATGACGGACGAGGAGGTTAACGCGTTGCGACGTCATATTTCAGGGTCTGACTTTTGTGACGACATGATGTGACGAGGGGGAGAGGGGTCAAAAACTGACAAAATTGCGTGATGTCATTTATGGATGGCCCCCTAGATCAGCAGTATCCAATGTATGAGAAATACATTGATTTTAAGATGATATATACCGTATATACACATCGTGTTAAAATCAATGTGTTTCGCAGTGTAATGACGTCATCAAATTCCAGTTACTTGAAATGCGTAGAGAGTTCATTTCTGAGTGTGACTACCAAATTTCATAGCTGTATACAGTATCGCCAAGCAATCTCCAGTTGCAGCAGTTAATAGACGCTATGGTGTTAAAAATTCAATGGACCTAAGTTCGCGGACCCGAGATTGGCTGACGCCAGTCCTTACTTTAAGAGGTCTATGATTATATATATATATATATATATATATATATATATATATATATATATATATATATAATATCCGCAGTTCATAAATCAACATACAGTAATAGAATCTTCGGTTCTTTGATCATAAAATCTATACCGTTGATGAAGATCCAGCTATATTGCTACTTACGCGCCGCATAAATTCGCGGTTTATGCAGCGCATTTACATAAAATCGGCCTATAGATTTCTTGCGAATTTGAGAGCACGTATAAGTCTACACATTGACTACTTTTGGGTGCGCTTTTCATCTCACTCGCGCGTCGATTCTGTTCCAATCATTCTGCCTACCTTCCCCTTGAAATTTCGCGACGGTTTTGCGCAAATCCCACGATTGATCCCATCCAGAATAAGGAGGTCCGACCCCCTGTTCTCTACCCGTGGCTATGTCAATGCTCAATGCTGTATAGGTTGGACATCGTTTGATTTTAAAAGAAATGACAGCAGAAATCTAGCTACTCCACCCCAAAGTTTTTGACCCCCAATGCCCCATCAGGGTTTAATCTATAGGCCGTTTCTGGAGGGGAAAATTGCCTTTCCCCCCGAAATTTCAAATTCTCCCCCGGAAATTTTGACATACTACATCAACTAACAGCAGCCCATAGCAGAATTCCTCCCCGGATTTGCCAGTTCCCCCCCGGCTTTTTCAGTTCTCCCCCGGAGTCCAGGAGTCTAGATTAAACACTGCCCCCCCATAGTGGTCGGTCTTGCCTAAGTCAATAATCTAAGTCTGGTTCATTTTCTTAGACGCCGAAAACTCCATTTAATTATAGTTAATTCGCTGTTTGATAGAAGGCAAAGGAAAGCCTATCGAACAGTGGGTGCATAGATATGTAAAAATCTCAATGAATTGAAGAAATTCTCTCTGACAGATGCCATATTTTGCTTTTCTCCAACTTCATTGCTTCAAATCATTCAAAACCAGTCAGTTTTGGCCTTCCCGAGTGGATCCACAGAGTTCGAAATTGGACACCTCCCAGCCATTTCATGCTACACACTAGAAATAATGACTGCATGCGAGAAAGACAAAATGACAAAATGAAATTCTGACGAATATCTTGTGGAATGGTTAGTAGACCTAGATTAGGATATCGATCGACTTTAAACCAAAGGACAGCAGGAGTCTAGCTATATCGCGCAGAGTTTTTGGCCTCCAATGGGGGTCGGTCTAGATTAAGGGGATTACACCAAACTCAGTACCCCCGGCAATTCCAACTCTTATATCTCTCCTATACACTGGCGTAGCCAAGGGGAATTTGGGGGTTAAACCCCCTTGGCTGCCGAAAAATTTTCTTAATGAGTTTCCATGCATTTTTAATTTGCTGACGCGACTTTGGGGTCAAACCCCCTTGGATATAGAAAGTAGAATGTAACGGCGTTTAAAAGGCGAGGACCTTCTTTTTTGCTTGTCAGGAAAAAATGAGAGATGATAACGATTTTTGGCTTGTCAAGATTTTTTTGAAAGTTGGTTACGGTCAAAAGTGAAAACCAAACCCCTTCCGGAAATCCTGGCTATGTCATTGCCCTCATACCATGCACTCCCATTTTCAGAGCCTACGCTCTCAAAAAGTGGAGACCTAAGGGACCGTCCATAAATGACATCACGCGATTTTGGCGGTTTTTTACTCCCCCTCCCCGTCGTCACACATCGTCAAAAATGTTTGAACCCCCTGCCCCTAAGTGTGTGACGTAATTTACTGACAGCCCCTATTACTATTAGGCTAATAGAATTTTACGCGTATGCATCTATCGATACCAAATCATTAAGCACTGACCTGCTGATACGGCAATTACGTAGAAAATGGTCACAAGATGGCGTTGCAGCATCGTTCCAATGCTAAAGCTCCTACTGCACATCAGTGCTGTAAAGATCAATCATTTGATAACATTTACACTGCAGATTGTAAACTCCGGCAATGTTGTTTAACTCAGTAGAGCGACTTACTTCAACACGGATTGCGACTGTTTTTCGTCTTCAAATTGAATAAGATTTTTTAAAAATTCATTCAAATAATCTTCTTGAAAGAACGCTAAGGTTAGTCTGTTACCAACCACTGAACAGAATTGTCTTGTTTAGATTCTTGTTCCTTTTGTGCCATTCGCATAAAGACCATAAAGCAGCTAGTCTCAAATTATCCATCTGTCCTATTATAGCCAATCAAACTCTCGGCCTGTCTACACGGTTGGCGTAGCCAGGATTCCGGAAGGAAGAGGCAGGTCCAGAAAAAAATGGATAGACAACATAGAAGAAGATTTTAAGAAAGACAACTGACAATTGCAGAAGGAGGAAAATTAACAATTGACAAAAAGGCCTGGAAATGTTTTCTGACTGGCAATTTCCACTAATGAGTTGGCAGAGATCAATTATGATGATGATGATGATGATGATGATGATGATGATGATGATGATGATGATGATGATGACCTACCCCTACCCAAATTGCTCAACGGCTTGCATCCCCTAATTCTCATTTGAGCCAATTCTATTTTTAGGCCATGGAAAGTATACACTAGCTGCAACTGACAATAGGGCCTCCGGTTCTTCTAAAACTTACTATTTGTTTTCGCAATAACGCAAACGAAGCGTATTCCGACCATTTTCTCTGAAACTCCACGAATGATGCCGTTATTCCAGGCTGGCGGTTAATTAAGCGATTTTGCCTTACTCATAGGATTTCTAAGACGCGTAATAAAGGTATGTTCCTGACAACATTGTTAAAAGATAATTTTCAATAAATTTAATTAGTTACTTCTCTCGTTTTGTCCTATTTGGCAGAATATGAATAATTTTCCCTAATATATTTGCCATATTTTCATTCGAATTGAATCAGAGCGTTTGTTTTCGCCATTTATTCCAAACACAGAAGCTTCTGTTCAACTGACGTTCGCCAGATGACCTAATAGATGGCGACTTGCATTTTGCTTGCTGTTAGGGTCACGGCACGTTACACAACCGCTGAACAGGCCTGAGGAGAGGGGGTGCAGCCGGTACATTGTACCGGGCCCATGGAGTTTTCAGGGGCCCAGATCCGGTGACGATAAGGTTTTTTTGTTTGTCAGGGTGTTTTTGGAGAGTTGATAACGTTTTTTTGCTTGTCAGGTTTTTCGGAGACTTGATAAATTTTCCTTAAGGGCCCGCAATTTTTTTGTTCCGGGTCCCAGAATTTCTCTCGGCGGCCCTGCCGCTGAAGTGGGCCGAGGTTCTAAAATGTTTGGAAACCCAGCTTCAGACTGCTTAATAATGCACATTTAGGATTTGGGTTTCCCTGACATATAATACTATTTATAGGATAATTATTTATAGCCAATATGCTGCATTGTACTCGGGCCCGTAGGAACGAATTTTTAGCAGAGGTTGGATTTCGTTGGCCATTTGGTAAATTGATATATTGTTTATAGCTGTTCCTCCTGAATAAATTGATGAATCCGACGCAATGGGGTGAACTGCCGCCGTAGCTCTTGTCTGCCAGGGAATGCAGTGTACACCCTAAGCTTTTTCAGGGGGTGCGGCTGAACCTCTGCACCCTCAGTTCCGACGGGCCTGATAATTGTGCCAGGCTGGGAGTGACTTGCTTGCTTGGTAGCTTGCAAGAAAATACCGGACATATAGGCTATGAATGTCTGGTATTGCCTCAATTTTTCACCTGACCAATGGGCAAAATACCGGACAGTCCGGTTAAAAAGCGGACATCTGGAATCCCTACGACCAGTCCCAGACAGAACAGGGGGTACCCGCTCCCCCGTGACTCCCCGTATAGCTACGCCACAGTTCACCAGTCTACACCGACTGTTCGGTGTTTCATATACGCAGTCCTTGATTTTTCTACGTCGTAAGCCTGAGTTCTATCCGACTGGCTTAATTGACTGACTGAATAGGTCGAGATTTATTTTGCCATTGTTATTCTTTCCCGCCCACCAAAGGTTTACGGGAGCGTTACACAGAAACGCTATATAAGCTTAGGCGTTCGCGAAATTGAAGTGTTGTCTAAATATCGCTAGACTGCTCTTTTAAAGAGATGCGCGTTTGTTATAGAAGTGGCCAAAAGAGTTTACTGTGTCGCAGCCAAACACCCACAACCAGTGTTTTAGACAGACCTGTTAGGAGGGGAGATCCCACAGAACATCAAAATTCACCGCAAAATCGCAGCACTAAAAATTTTTGTGCACTGAACTGCGCCTCTTCCCCTCCAGCCAAGTCAACCCCCCCAAGGCCTGGAGTCTGATAGAACACTGCCCACAACTCAGGGCCGGATCAAGGACCGAGTAGGCGTGGGGCTGCATATTTTAGAGGGCTATTTTAGCTATTTAAAGGGGGTCTATTTTTAGGGGTCTATTTTTATGGGGCCTATTTTCAATGCATGGTTGCATTTTTAGCTTTAAGGGGGTATATTTTGGCAAGTATTTAGGGGGTCTATTTTAGCAATCTTAGCAATTTTATTTTAGCAATTTTAGCAAGTTTTTAAATTTCAATTTTTTTAGCAATTTTCAGTTTAACATTTTAGTTTTAAAATAAAATTTTATTTTAAAATTTTAATTAAATTTCAAATTTCAATTTTTTAAAATTAAAATTGTATTTTACCATTTTAAAATTTTAGCAATTTTTTAAAGCTATTTTTGCTATTTTCCCCGGGGAACTTAGAAACGGCAGCCCACTATTAAACAGGCTTTTGTTAGTATTTAACTTGTTTTCGTAAATGTCGTGTGTGTGTGTGTGTGTGTGTGTGTGTGTGTGTGTGTGCCGTCATGTCCGTACTTCGCGCTTTGGCTTGTCGTGAATAAAGAGACAATAAAACGGTGAAAGAGCGAACAAGTGAGAAACGGCGAAGACGGTGAAGAGTGAAAAACAGTGAAAGAAATGGTGATAAACGGTGAAGAGTGAAAAACAGTGAAAGAAATGGTGAAAAACGGTGAAGAGTGAAAAACAGTGAAAGAAATGGTGAAAAACGGTGAAGAGTGAAAAACAGTGAAAGAAATGGTGAAAAACGGCGAAGAGTGAAAAACAGTGAAAGAAATGGTGAAAAACGGCAAAAATGGTGAAAAAACGGTGAAGGAGATGTTAAAAACGGAGGGCCTATTTTTCATGGTGGGCCTGGAGCTTCAGCCCCCGCCTTAATATGCCTGCCCAGCAGGGCGCGATTTGCGGGGGGAAAAGGGGGAATCTTCCCCCCACTGCACAACTGCATCCCCCTACTGCTACATCCCCCACCACTACATCCCCCTGCTACAGTTTCCAACAACTACATCCCCCCAAGCTCGACATATTCCCCACCACTGCTCCAGGTCACAAATCGCACCCAGCTGCTGCCCAGCATTGTCAGTGATTTTAGTTAGGCGAGGTTGCCATGCAGTTGCCGCAGGCTAGACAATCTAAAACTCTTCCTCTGTCAGGGATAGGCCTACCTGAACTACTGTAGGATAACGCTATCAGTTTCCTTATTTTTCCAATTTTTTTAAAAGTAAAAATCTCTGGAGCATTATTCCTTTGGCTGTCAGATCTTTAAAGAAATTGGGGTAGTTTCGGAAGAGGCGACCCATGAATGTAGGCTAATCAAGGATACTAAGGATAGGTCTAATGAGTGCAATAATATAGGCCTATATATATAATATATATACTGTATATATAATGTATATAATATATATATCAGTGCACAATAATATATATATATATATATATATATATATATATAATGTATATTAGAACATACATTATATCTACATTATATATATATTATATATATACACATTATATATACATTATATATACAATAATATATATATATATATATATATATATATATATATATATATATATCAGTGCACAATAATATATATAAATATATAATATTATATATATATATATTATTGCACTGCGTGCGAATTGCTTTGGCTTTGACACCTTTAGAAGTTTAGAACATTAACATCTATAAATAGAACGATTAAAGAGTAAATCGCACGGAATCCCTTGCTGACAGCGCCTGGGTTGCAAGGTTGTCAGTGTGGGTTATTTTTTACCCAATCTGGTTTTTTTGGGCCTCGTCTGGTTATTTGGTATTTTTTTGGCGGAATCTGGTTATTTTTTAAATCTGCGAAAATTAAAAAAATTGCCTGATTTACTCAGTGAGAGTGAGAAAAAATTAAGAGTTTTCAGTTTTCAGCTTGTTGAAAACTCTTTTTTTGCTTGCAAAAAGTTTACAAGTTTAAAGTTTACCTCTTTACCTTGCTTGAAGACAAGAAGACAACAAGACGACCTTTTTTTGCTCTTCAAGACTTTCTGGAGACGTTGTACTATAAAATGTTCCCAAAAATTTTCAGTTTTGTCGCAATTATTATGAATTCTATCATCTTTTTCGACCTTTTTGGGAACCTGGCTATTTCTGGTTATTTTTAAAGGCACGATCTGGTTTTTTTCTTCAAAATGTTCACTGGCAACACTGCTGGGTTGACGTTCAACGAAGAGACCAACAGCAGGTTAAAATCTTTTAATCATATAATGCTATTTGTTATTTTGTATTAGTAAACATCTACAGCGCAGTTTTAGTAACGTAGTTGATATCAGTCGATGGTCGCTCAGGAGTTGAATCGTAATTCCCGTTGTCACATCGAATAAGTCTGTGCGATAAGTAAGTAAGCAAAATTTCGTGGATTTATATAGCGCCTTCTGAGCAGCACAACAGTAGCTGCTTATTCTTAGGCGCTCAGCCTTTATACAATAGCTATGGGAAAGGTATATGATCAGCCAGGCAATAGTCAACATCCGAAGGGCAGTGAGGCTAGGTTGTTACAACTAGGAAGGAAATGATTCTTGAAAAAGGAAGGATGTAAGCTTAGACCTGAAAACTTGAGGAGATAATGCAGGAATTATAGGAAATGAGGATTCAGATTTTATTGTTTGAAATTGCCCAAGATTGCGGAGGGAAGCTGGGATAGAGTTCCAAAATTCAGGTGCAGCGTATGAGAAGGCACGGTTGCAAATTTTTAGTGATGACTGAATCAGCGGGCGTGAAAGAGTGAGATGAGATGACGAACGTGTGGATCGAGGAGGCTGTGGGGTTAATAGTGATCTAAGTTAGACAGGTTTTGATGACTGAAGTGAGCTATATGTAAGTGTTATTATCTTATAATGGATGCGTTCCGTTATTTTAAGCCAATGTAATGATTTTAATATAGGTGAAATATGGGTAGAATAGATAAAATGTTTTGTAGCAAAGCATTTATGTTGTGCCTAGTGAGGATTAGTACATTTGTGTGTTAGTGGTCTTAGCTATTTCGAATAGCTTAATAGTAATGTGAAATGTTTAAGGTGAATGCAGAAAGAAATCTTGCCCTGCAGATATTTTCTCTTTGCATCACTTTGAAACTTCACTATGTGCTGTTATTTGCATTGGCATTTTCAATTTCAACTGTTAGGTATCCTAGTGCGTACTTACTTGTACGACATGCCACAGTAATCAGTTCCAGATTTTTATGATTGTTGATGATGATGACGATGATGTTGGTGGTGGTGATGATGATGATTATTATTATTGGCTGTAGCAATGGCCTCGGTTTATGCACGCCGTGCCGTAGCTGAACCTGTCTCCAGAGTTGAGCTTCGGATAAGCTGTCAGAACTTGAAGAACAAGGATACAACGTCAAAATCTGATCCATGTTGCGTCCTTTCAATGCTGGACAAAAGTGGCGTTTATTTCGAGGTATTTCAAAATCTCAAGAGGATTTTCCATTTCAGATTATCACTACTTTATTTGCAGACAGGCCAAGAATCACCCTTCTGCTATCTACAATTTGAATTATTTGAGACCCTAGTTTGGGTTTTGCAGTAATTTAGTCAGATTACTGTATGTATTTATTTGCAATTGATGATTCAGCAAGAAGGCAAAAAGTCTTGTAGCTATTCAGCCTATGAAATATTGAAAATTATATTCAGGTGTTTTAGGGTTTTTGAAAATGTTCCATTCAAATATAATGTAACGTAGCATTTGTATATATGTTAACAGTATTATTACATTGGCATCTGTTTTTTTCAGTGATGTCTTTGATTGTCATAAAGTTACTGAATATATATAATGCATTTCACTGGCAAGTTGCTATCAATCAATCAATCAATCAATCAATCAATCAACTTCTATGGCACCACTATCTTAATTTCTAGTTCATCAGTGGATGGTGCACCAAATCCAATCCAAATTAGAGCCAGGCCAGGCTGGAAAGGTCAGCCAGGTTGGCGGAAAGCAATATAGAGGGAATAGGGCAAGCCAAACAGGTATGTCTTAAGACTAGATCTGAATTATGATAATGTGCTGCTGGCTAGAACATTAGCAGTGGGCTGATATTGATTTCCCTCTACACTGATTGGGGTGGGAGTTAGCAGAGTGGCAACAACATTGGACGATAGAGCAGGAGGTCGCGGGTTCGAGACCCGGAGGAGCCTTAGGTCGACTCAGCCTTTACTCGCTAGAGGGCAATGGTAAAATGAGGAGCAGCGGTACAAAACCCTGTGACAAGACAAACAGGCATGCTATGCAATGCACTAGCCCAATATTCGTGGTATTGCATGCCTGGCTGAGGGTTATAGCAATAGAGATCAGCGCTGCTCTATGAGACACTGAGGCTCAGGATGGACTTTGATGACTATTGACGTTTTGAATAAACTGATTATTGTGTCACTGATAAGATACGAGCGCTTGAGAGGAGTTGATAAGCGAATATTTGTCATCGGAATATGTATGCACACACGCACATGCATGCATGCGCGCGCGCGCACACACACACACACACACACACACACACACAAGACAAGCTACACACCTGTAGATGTAGACTATTTAAAATTGTTTCACTTAAAAATTCAAAAACTCAAGATAAGCTGCCAGATCTCTGTCTCTCTCTGTCTATGTCCCTCTGTCTGTCTGTGTTTGTCTGTCTGTTTCTCTCTCGAAATGGAATTTGCCAATTCACTAAGTACCGGTATTTTCATCACTAAAATAGAAACTAATTTTCTTCTTCTTTATGTGTCAACTTCTATCAGAGGGTTGGCGGTTATTTTCCTCCAATTCTCTTTATCTTCTGCTGCTCTTTTTATGACTCCGTAGTTCTTTGTGCCTGTCCAGTCAAAAATGTCATCCATCCAGCTGGACAACATCTTTGATATGGAATTTGCCAAGTCACTGAGTACTTTCATCACTAAAATAAAAGCTACCTAACTTTATGAGTAGAAATATGAGATGTATTATATACTATATACATCCCACATCACATTACGTTAAACAAGCATGAGACTATAACAAAACCTATCATAGCTCTCAATATCAAGGATATTAAAATCTCATATTCATATCAAGTTGTGTCCTAAACGTAGAACCATCCTACAGTAAGTAAAAATATAATGGTAACTATACAAGTCATATATTACATTACAGAAGAATTTTCAAAATTGTTTTTCTTACTTGAAATTAACGAAGTGACTATGACCAATGACCATTATTTGGTGCTTCTAAGCATTATGAAGTGGCACTATATAGAAGTTTATGATTGCATTAGAGGATAAAGATTTGGACAGTTTTGTTCATGCACTGCTTTGTTGCAGGTCGGTCGCACAGAAAATGTAAAAAACTGTCTTGACCCACAGTTTGTCCACGCGTTTGAGATCGATTACTACTTCGAAGAAGTTCAAAAGCTCCAGCTTTCAGTCTACGACATCGACAATAAGACACCGACGTTGAACGACGATGACTTTCTTGGACAATTGGACTGCACGCTTGGTGAGGCATGTACCAACCGCAGGATTTAATTTTCACAAGAATGAATCTGTAGTGTTTGAAAGTGAAAATGAAGCCAGTTTTCTGCCATTTTGTTTAGATCAAAATCAAGGATACTTCAACAAATGTCACTTTAATGAGATGTGGTTAGGGTTACTGGTACAATCATATCTTGGGTGTGCTTTGTAATAGGTTGTTTCAAATTGTCCACTGACCAAGCCGTTGTTGATAAAGGGCAAACCGGTCAAAGGAAAGAAGAGTGCTGGAAGCACCATAACTGTGAGTTTTCAACTTACTTCATTTATTTGTGCGAAGTTATTGAAGTGATTTCTTTCCTGATCAAATTCACTTACCTGCATGTCATTGAGAAAAGCTATGAGTTGTATGACTACAAATGAACCTGGCATAATGTGGATAACTCAGTTTCATCATAGTAGTAGTCATCATCATCATCATCATCATCATCATTATCGTCATCATTTGAGGTTAGAAGATAAATGTTCATATTTGACCTATATGCCGTACCTTCTGTTGACCAATTTTCAGGTAACTGCGACCGAAATTTCCAGAACCCAAGAGATCCTAATAATGACGTTCAGAGCCGAAAAGCTGGACAAAAAAGTATTAGCAATGATCTTCTGTTTTTGGTTGAAAATGTGACAGTTTTCCAGCAAATTATTTGCTGTTCTGAATTTAAAAAAATATTATTTGCATCTTTGCGTATGCACAGCGCCTTATGCGAGATTAGTAATGTAATGTAAGACTGTATTAAATTGTGTTGCAGATGACATTTGCAGCCATTTCACCTTCAGAATGTCTTTATAATTTGAGAGACCAAATCTGTTTTAGTGTTGCATTATTGACTGATAGTATTTGCTATTTAATATCCTCTTAGGGGTAGAAAGTTAGCAGAGTGGTAACAACGTTGGACGATGGAACAGAAGGTTGCGGTTTCTAGACCTGCAGGGGCCCTAAGGTCGACTCAGACTTCATTCGCGGATTAATCCGCTGAGTAAACAGGCACTTTGCATGAGAGCTCTGACCCTATATCATGCAACTTGCACCATTTGCCTGGCTGAGGGCCTTGGAAATGGAGATCAGCGCCACCATGTGAGCCTTGAGGTTAGCCTTGAGAGCTCGGGAAGGACTTTACTGTCCACTTAAATAGTAATTTTATACCCTGTCAACAGTGACTTTTCAAGTAACAAAATGTGCTTTTTAACATTAGGATGTCATGGGAAAATCCGATCCTTATCTGGAATTCTGTCGTGCTCTACCGGATGGCACCTGGCAGGTTGTTCAGAAGACTGAGGTATCTCCACTTCAGTTTTTCTGTCTGAGTTTTTATATTGTAATGTAACGTAACCAGGTATTTATGTAGTGCCTTTTCTCAGAGAAATGTGATTGCTTTAAATGGGAAATAATTAGGAACATGAAGTAGGCTTTGAGAGGTAGAGCTTAGACAGGGTAAACTGAGTAGAGTTGAGTCAGTGGAGTAGCTCAAAGGCATGATATGTCCCCCACTCTCATTTAAACAAATTTTCACTGTCCAAAAGAGAGGGAAATGAGTGTATGCTGGGTAAGGGAACCAGTTCAAAATATTTGTTGCATAGTATGTCTTCTTGTCCCAGTAGAAAGCCTAGTTGTTGAGGTTTCAAGCTTCAGAATTGTTGAATTTTTTTCTTTGGGTCAACTTCCTTAGCTTATTGTCAGAATTTTCTAGACTTGCAGACACTTTATATTTTATGAAATTATGTTATCTTGTAGCCTAATAAGAAATTTATCAGTTATAGTGATTTGCTTTCTTAAAATCCTAATTTGCTTGAAAGTTTTGAGTGTTTATTAGATAGATGTGTATCCGTGTGATGATTAGAGCTATATCATGATTGTCTATGATTTGATTTGTGTTTTGATCTTGATCACAGGTGGTTACAAAGAATCTTAGTCCAAGATGGCGCCCAGTTGAGATCAAAGCATCAAGACTTGGTGATATGCCTGATTCCCCAGTCAAAGTGAGTTTAGTGAAATCAAGAAGCATGATAATTATTATTACATTGATTAATATCAATTTCCTTTGGTTAGCACATAATTTAATATTTTCACGTAGATACTGTAAATATAATTTTAGTCATTAGTGATTTCAATATTTAGTTATTTAGCAGAGAACTTTGGAGAGATGTCATGGAGAAGTCAATAGCTGGACACAGCTGGAGGACAAAGACCTGACCTGACCTGATTTCAATATGAAATTTATTTTTGATTCTTTTGATGTCGTGTAGATCTGACAATTTCTTTCAATCTGAAAGTTTTTGCATTCAATTTGTTTTAATTTACTGACGATTTGACCTTCAGTTTGTAGAAAGCAAAACTGGCCTCCATAGGCCTCTGTTTTTCTAGTAATTCTTGTGTTGAAAGACATAAGATGAGCAATAATTTCCATGCATTTTGTCTTGCAATCATTATGTGGTTCACTGATTTTCAGATCAATTGCTATGATTATGATTCTGATGGATCCTCTGATCTTATCGGATCATTCACAACGTCTGTTGCTGAAATGATGCAGGCAGCATCTAATAAAGAGGTATTTGCAATTCTATGATGATGATGATGATGATGATGATGATGATGATGATGATGATGATGATGATGATGATGGTGATGATGATGGTGATGATGATGGTGATGATGGTGATGGTGATGGTGATGATGGTGATGATGGTGATGATGATGATGACAGTAACAATAATAACTACAATAATAATTATTATTAATAAGATTCATGTGGTATCTAGTCAAACATAGACTGCGTGAACACAGCACAGTAAACAAAATGTATTGTAACTGCTTTTAGTAACTGAGATGAAATGGATAAGTTTTAAGCTGTAGTAGCTTTATATTTGCATTGTGGATAAATTGAATTAATTTGGGATTCGGTTTACAGGCAATTGAAACTACTGTATGATTGGTATTTAGCAAAGAACATTTATACCGAAACTGAATAATTGTTACGTGCTTTATATCATGACATACAGTTGCTACAAATAAAACATGTTGCGAGCAACCTGAACATAGGCGTGTAGGGGGTTCTTTCAGCTACATTCCTGCCAAGTTTGATCAATATTGGTCAAAATTTGACAAAGTTATAGCCAAAATAAAAGGGGTTTGGAATTTTTGGACCACAATGTGTGTGTGTGTGTTGTGTGTGTGTGTGTGTGTGTGTGTGTGTGTGTGTGTGTGTGTGTGTGTAGTAGTAGTAGATTTTTGTGACTGATAGTAATTATTACTTTATTGTTAAAATAATTTTCAGTTATCCTGGCCGTGCATAAATTCCAAGAAAGCGGGCAAGAAAGGCTACAAGAACTCAGGAACTGTGTTTCTCATGTCCTGCATTGTGAGTGTCTTTGTCTCGAGGCGGATTTCTACTTGTCTTGTTTCAGCTTTTGCTGTTGTCAGATTTGAGGAACAGTTTTCAGATTTTGCAAAGCATAGCAGGGCAATTGGTTTCATCATTGAAAATAAAAGCCTTGTCGAATACTGTTTGTGTGTTATCATTGTCCTTGCCTATTTGCTGAATGCCTGTTGGTGTATTGATGTATCTGTCTTTGCAGCTTGCTCCCAAATGTGAGTATTCATAGCCATGTGACTTAACTCTTCTTGTAGGCTACTTTCTCACTATTTGCACATCTTTCATTCAGCATTTTGACGAATATCTTGAATGTTTATTATCCAGTACCCATGACTGTTAGTTACTTGCAGACATCTGGTTGATTGATTGACTGATTGATTGATTGCTTTTTGCATAAATCTTAATTTGATTTTGTTTCTTATGTAGATTACGAAGGATTATTCATTTTTGGATTTTATCCTTGCAGGCCTTCAAGTCAACTTCACAGTGAGTTTTTCTTCTCCAAGAAGCTCTTCACATCATGAATATGAGTCTTAGTGTTCATTCGAACAACTTGAACAATATATATGTTGCATTATATTATATATATATATATATATATATATATATAATGATTATAAATAATGATTATAAATTATTTATTATTATTATGATATATATATATATGTGTGTGTATGTATATATATATTATGTATTTATATATATTATATATATATATATTATTGTGTGTGTATATATATATATATATTATATATATATATATATATATATATATATATATATATATATATATATATATATTATGATACACTTTAATGTTGTGCAAAATTAAACAATTATTTATAAAAATTTGTGTACAAATGAATTTATAATTGAATAGTTCAGTGGAATAAGGAGTTAAATGCAGTTACCACCTTAATGGTCAGATTGTCAATTGAAGGGCCCAGAGGAATAAGGAAGCAAATCCAGTTACCCCATTAGTGGTGAAAATATCAGTTGAAGGGTCCGGTGAAATATGGAAGTAAATGCAGTTACCCCTCTTATTGTTCATGATACTTAAACCTTTGGGAGATCGGATACGGTTACCTCCTTATTCAACCCAGTCATTCAATTTTTTATACACGCAAATGATTTGATGTTATTATTTTGAAGTGCTCAATGTCTCGCTGTCTTCTCTTAGGTTGCCATTGATTTTACCGGATCGAACGGTGATCCGAGAGATCCGCAGTCGCTTCACTGTATCCATCCTAATCATCCGAACCAGTACATTCAGGCAATACAGACTGTTGGAACCGTCATCCAGGACTATGACAGGCTGGTTAACACTGCAAATACAGCTATGCTGAGCTAAACCTTTATCTACCACGGCGTGCGCAAAATGCCCTAAATCCCCTGTGCCACTTATCGATTCCCTGTGTTAACACATCATAAGGGCAGCAAAAGGGTTAACATAGACTTTATGGCACTGGAAATAGGCAGTTGAAGATTGTTGTGCTGTATTTTAAAGTAACCATATTTAAATCTGTTTCACATGAATTGAGATAGACTTGATTGCTTTAACTCCTGATTTGTCCCCTGATCCTGATCGTTAAGCAATTTTGACCACGATTTTTTCTCACTTGATGTGTTTAGGTGTTACTGTAATTGGTCGTGCCTCGGTCTCTATTCCGGCCTGGTCTTTCATTGAGAGATTTCTTGTTTGTGTTTTGATTTTGAGGTTTAAATAAATTTTCCTGTTTTTGCAAACTTTATATCCTGAAATGTTGTGCTATTGTTTTATTTGTAGTGACCAGTGCTTTCCAGCTCTAGGCTTTGGTGCTAAGGTGCCTCCTAATATGGAAGTATCTCATGAATTTGCCATTAATTTCAATGCTACTAATCCATTTTGTATTGGTACGTTGAAGTAACCTTATTTTTTGACTAATATTTTGATGGCTTTGATTTACAAAACACTGGAGACCTCGGGGCCCATGACAAGCCTAGATTGTTCCAACGTTTTTGGGGATGATGTCTTTGCATTGCACCATTTTTGATTTATATATTGCCTCTATATAGTAATTTCTAATCATTATTTCTCAATGTATTTGGCATTATTGTTATTTTGAATTTATATCTGCATCATTTGTTTTTGTGAATATCAATTTATTTAGCATCGAGCTTCTATTATATGGCACTCTAAACGCAGGAGCCTTTTTGCAGCTCCAAAATTCTAATTTATGATGATATTAATAATATAACAGGATTTTAAGTGGTTTAGTTGAACTTCCTTGTCTTGAAAAACCACTGTTTCGTACATCTGTCTATTCCATCTTCCATGTGTCCACCACAGCTGTTATCTTTGATTCATAGAAACTAGATTACTGATAACTATTAACCCTTTACCAGTTCATTTATTTGTAACTTAATGTAAAATGGATGAGCATTCTCAGGGCAGACTGGAAAAGGGTTAAAGGTAGAATGTAATTCGTGACCTTTTATGATGATTATAATAGGAATCAATGGAATTCTTGAGGCATACAGGACGTGTCTTAGTCAGGTTGTTCTTTATGGTCCTACAAACTTCTCGCCTGTTATCTACCATGTTGCGAAGTTCGCCGCGGCCGCACAACAGGAACAAGGTGCCAAGGTTGGTTGCTGTGCAACGCATATTCAGTGCGCTCCGACTGCACTTACTGCAGCACTCATTACTGCACCTCTGCTTATGAATCGTATTATTGCTGGTGTTACTTGGTTGTTAGCACACATTAAGTCATTCACAAAATGAAGAATCATAAGTGTGGATCAGATCATGGGTGAATAACTTGACCAAAGTCACTGCACAGTGGCTGGGGCCAGGTTCGACCTCGCTACCCTCCGGTTGCATGACAAGAGTCACTGCTTCTTCACTGCACCCCATGTGTTTGCTTGAGTGCAAAGGTCCAAGCCTGTCTTTGTTATAGGCACTTGAGGTTTGAGGTTTATTTCAACTCAACTATCTGACATCCATTGTAATAAATGACATCAATTGAAATAAAAATTAGATGAAAACATTTAACAGAATATTCACAAGACCAATTTTGGTCTACTGGTAAATATACATTCGTAAATAAACAAAAAAAAACTTGAGAAGTAGTCAAATTATAAGTTAATATTATGCAGGAATATTCAGTTAATACTACATAATATAGTAGAAAAGAGTTAATGATGGTATGCTGAGAAGAAAAGAGTTGCCTAAAGGAAAACATATCCCACAAGGGAGGCAACCTGATACACTGATACATTTATATAAAGTAAGTTGATACAGTAATAATAAGATAATGAAATAAGCTATCATTTTTAGAGTTATGAGTTAGTGGTGATGACTTGTTTTGCACTATAATATTGTGCTCAGTAAGTGCTGGTGATAAATATTTTAAAACCTGGTGTTATTTTCTTAGTAATTGTTTGTCCCGATGCTTTGGCATCATTGGTTATAAATCCATTTCCAAGTAGTTTCCTACTTCTTTTGCAGTTTAGAAATGAATATACGATGATTTTCAGATTTGTTTGAGTTAACGAGGCAGAATTTTAGTTATACAAAAACAAGTAGCATTCTTCTGATTAACCTTTTCTGCGACTTCTGTTGTTCCTGTCCTCTAGAACTATTACGTTTTGCTGATTTTGACGGATGGGGAGATAACCGATGTGGCAAACACCATCCGTGCAATTGTCTACGCATCGTCGTTACCTCTTTCCATCATCATTGTTGGAGTGGGAGAAGCTGACTTTGATAAAATGGACGTGCTTGATTCTGATGATGGTCTTCTTGCCGATTCGGCAGGAAACAGGGCGAAACGTGACATCGTACAGTTTGTGCCGATTAGGAACTTTAGAAACGTGAGTTTTGTTGGGTTCAGTTTGAGCACCGCTGGTTTTTGAAATTCATCCAGAGCAACTTTGTTGTAGTCGATCGTTTAAATTCTGAAATTATATGTGTAGTTTTTGTATTTAAAAAGATTTATTTCTATTTTTAAATTTGTATTAAATATTGTCACAGTGTATCTGTATGTCATGAAGTTTTCCACTGTCCATGGCAATGTATTGTATTGCAACGAATTGGTGTGATTTTTGCAGCACCTCTAATGTCTCTATGCTAAGGTATTCCCAATTCAGTAGTCACTTAGTTAAATGAATACTAATAAACAACAGTTATGAACCAGTTCCAATACAGAGGGTATCAAGTTGGAAACACTGAGGAACTAGGAACGAATATTAGTGAGAATTTACACTTTGGAGCAGAAATTAATGAAATATACTGAAAACTTAGATTTGTCCAGAAGGCAGTTGTGTTCTAGCATATAAGTGGTGAGCTTTTCTTGTTTTTCCAACAGGCCCCGCTGGAGATGTTGTCAAAGCACGTTCTCGCGGAGGTGCCTCGCCAAGTATGTGACTACTACCGGATGTATGGGATAACTCCAGGCACTGGGATACGCATGAACCAACTTGTCCAACTTGGCGTTTCTTCCGGATAATCCACAGGCATAAGTTGCCCTGTCAGATAAAACATAGATATTCTGGAGGCTTATTCCTGTTTACAGGACTGGTAGTTTCTGTTGGTGTATTTTGACGATTTGCTTTAAGTCCACATATTTTGTTATATATTTGTTACAGTTGAACAGTATTTTTCAAGGGTGATTATTTTTTTGTACAGTCAGACACAGCTAATGTCATATTCAAGGGACTTTCGCAGTATGTGAATTTAAGCAGTTTATATGAACTGAAATTGGAAATATATGTCACAGTGGCTCGGCTTCACTTGGAGTTTGGCAGGGTTCGGGTTTGACAGTTATATGAGTGACCTTAGCTGTGTTTGACTTGTTTTTATAACGAGATGTAAAAGTTTTCTAGTTATTGTTATGTTACAAGCTGCAATTCCATTTGAGCCTTACATAATTGACATTTTTACCTGGAAAGAAGTTCTTTGTTTTATTGATTGTTCTTTATTGTTTTAATTTTATCATTTTCTATCCTTCGAATAGTGTCTCGATGATGTAAACATGTAAACAGCTTAATATATTGTGTAGTGTGTGCGCGCGCGTGCACAAATGTGATTCAATATGGCTGTTGTACATGAAACTATATTTACCATTTTTAACAGCTTTATTTTCGATCATTTTTGCATTGATTTGTAAGTGATTGGGTTTGTATGACCTGCTCTGCATGTATTTTGATATGACACCTCTGAATTAATCTATTCAACATTGTCAGGTATTTATGTACATTGTAAGAATACCTAAAACCAGTTCATTATGAGTAAATACAGACTTAGACTCATGTTTAACTGAAGTCTTTTGTATGTTGAATAAATGCCTTGCTTATTCAACTGGGCCATAACTGTGCTTCACGGTGTTCCTTATGATTGATTTGAATACTATATATGTTATGTTTTGGTCTTAGTATAATGTACTGTATTTGTAGTAGTAGTAGTAGTTGTAGTAAATGTAGTTTGAGTTTCAAGGTAAAACACTTGACTATCAAAGCCGAAGTCCAATGTGGGGGCCTAATAAATATGATACGTATTATGACTGACCTCAAATTATTTCTTAATAAGATTTGGGTTTGAAGTTTCATCACTCAACAATTAACCAAACTGTTGAACTTTATCTTATGTTTTGTGATATTTGTTAAGACTCAGATTTAAGAATTTCCAAAACTGCTATTCCCTGTATTCCAGAATTACTGTTGTAGATTCAATGCATAGGCAATATAAATGTTTCGTTTGGCTTTTTGTCTGTTCCAGACCAAAGGGAGAGCAGAAGAGTATTAACGCTTTATGGTTAAGTTAGGCTGTATATAAACTGTTGTGTCTGGCCAACCAGCCAAACCTGAACTCAAATTGGGTTTGGTGATAAACGATATTTGTGTTGAGCATTCAGATGTCTACCCGCTTTGAGAGGAAATAAATATACAGTATTCTGCAGTAGAACTGAGACAGTTGTGTTACTGTACTTCCAACATGCTGAAAATCTGCATCGTCTACAGCTGGTTAGATTTGAGGCTAACTGCGATTCATGATAATTGTGTTTGGTGCTTCAGAGTTGTTTGTGGCAGCATTTTCATTCACTAAGATTTACCGATTCAGTACTCGAGGTTCCTAGAATCAACACTGAAATTGGGGTAGAGTTTCTGAATAGGCGAACCATAAATTCAAACCACAGTGAAGTTATGGTCAGTTTAAGGGGTTAATGTTAGCTTGGTTAGGGTTATGGTTAGCTTTGTTTACTAACCCTAACCTAGGTATGGTTCACCTGTTCCGAACCTCTAAAGACATTGGCAAGAGAACCTTCTGTTACTGACCAAAAGATTGGTCACTTTCTAGCATAGATTGTACTAGAATAAATTTGTCCAGACTAAATAAAAAAGCGCTATATTAATTGAACCACAGAACAAACTGTCATGTCATGGGTTCATGGTTGAATATTCTATGTTGCGTGTTTGCTAAACGTGGGCAATATTTATATCGATTTTTCTTTAAATTTTAATCGTATTCGCTTAATTTTTCAAAATGCCATTAAATACTAAAAGGAAGAAGGCGACAGAAAAATCCGGGAGGACGAAACAAGGTCTGGAAACAGTTTTAACGCGAATCTAGGACTTTGAATTAAATATGATTTAATTCGTTTTCTGGTCTTTCTAATTACCGGAGCTATGAATGTTTTATGAATCGAAAGACAATCTTGTTAGTTATTTGACTAAATAGAACTGTGACTAAATAGAACTGTTAGTCTTACGGTTCTTTATCGTAAATTCTTAAATTAACTATATACTTTTTATATACTATGTCGTTTTCTGGTCTTTCTAATTACCGGAGCTATGAATGTTTTATGAATCGAAAGACAATCTTGTTAGTTATTTGACTAAATAGAACTGTTAGTCTTACGGTTCTTTATCGTAAATTCTTAAATTAACTATATACTTTTTATATATTATGATGTTCTTCTTTCACATGATAAGAAACGAGTTAATGTTGTATGTTTAATCTCTGTGTAATCTTAAGAAATAAAAATTAATTGATTGAAATTGAATCTACAACAATCGGGAATTATCTGAGCTCTGTAATTTATTATAAGGTAACAGTAAAGTTTTCCCATGCCCGCATTCGACCGTTGGGGCCGGTGGTGATCTCATATAGCAACGCAGGTGGCATACGCCATTAATCTAGAGTAGGTTGCCAGCCAAACATCTAGGCCCATGAACGCTGCTCCTCAATTTGATGTTATAACCGCCCTCTAGTGAGTAAGGCTGAATTGACCTTAGGGGCTCCTGCGGGAGTTGAACCCGTTTCATCAGCATGCCTGCTCAAAGTGTAACCACTTTTGTCATCTTCCTGCCCCTGTAATATACTGTATTTGTAATTTTGTATAGCGCCGCTTATATTTACACTCAGAGGAGCTACCAACTTTGGAATAGCGTAATAAAAAGCCAGACATTAGCTTTTGACTTTATTGTACAGATTTATGTAGTATGGTAATTAATGTAACCAAACAAGGTCAATTTCTTTAGCGTTTTCTTACTGTTTATCACCCTAAAATGTCGAAACTTAGCAAAATTGACACATTGCAAAGATCATTTTAACTTCCACTCCATGCTTAAGGACACACGATGAATGTAAAAATAAAATCTCCAACTTTATGATTGTTGCAAAGGGGTTAAGGGGCTGTCCATGACTTATGTCAATTTTAGGGCAATTTTTGACCCCCCTCTCGTTGTTAGCAACCATCAAACTTTCAGTGACCTCCCTATAATTATGTCAAAAACTTTTGGACCCCCTAAGATCAGTGATGAATCCCCCTAAAAAGTTCATGTTATTATTTTTGCAATGATGACATTTTTTCCTTTTTTGCTCAGCAAATGAGGTGGTGATGGCCTTTTCTTTTGCTTGTCAGGCATTTTCTGTTGTAATAAATAGTATTCCATGAAATTTCCTATTTTTTGATTATTTGTAAAAAATGAAAGTGTTGATGTCAACTTCTTACCCCCTGTCAACAACTGTCAAACTTTTTCCACGCCTTCTCCCCTATTTTGTTGACATAATTAATGGACAGCCCATAATTTAGTTGGGTGACTTTTTGTTTTAGGTCTCCGTTTCAATAAAAGCTTTGGTCAGCACATCTTAAAGAATGCCCTTGCAGTGGAGAACATGGTTGAAAAAGTCAGCATATTCTTTGATTCTATTAGTTATTGTTTAGATTATTAGTTAAATAATTGTACAACTGACCCACATTAATTTGACCTGGTCGAGAATCATTGATGAATGATCATTTTGTTATTAAAGTTTGACCTCTTGTGTGGGATTGATGCCAAAAATATACTATTAGTCAGCATAGTGTGGTTCAGGGTTTTTGCTGCATAACACTATATATCATATTTTTTGTTTTCTGATTGTTTAAGGCTGGGATATATCCGAGCGACCGAGTGCTTGAAATTGGACCTGGAACTGGCAATTTGACCATGAAATTACTTGAAAAAGCCAACGAGGTAAGTAAAAATATTAGATTGTTTGACAATGTTGACACTTTGACTTTGACAAAATGTTTTAGGTTGGACTTGTCATATGTCTTGTGCATTTGTTTGTCTCTTCATTGATGTTATTGAGAGTTAAACCTATTGTCTGGTCTTGCAGCCATGTTCTGTGTGATTTCCTTTTAATGTCGTGCTTTTGTCTCATTAGGTTGTCGTGTTTGAAATCGACCATCGAATGGCTGCTGAGTTAGAGAAACGCGTCCAAGGAGGGTTAGTTTTGGTCCTTCTTGTTGCCTTTGTTTAATTGATAATTACAATGTTAGCCAGAAATGCTAATGTTGAGTTTTTGTAGTGTAATTTCTTTATGTATAGAAATGGTTTTGTTTGAGAATGCTTTATTTAGATAATTAAGCTTATAACTTATTGAATGATTGACCTATTATTATTTATTATTATTATTGAACTGACAATTTCTTGTGCACCATATTACCAAAATGTCAGGAGCAAGGGCACATTACAGAGTCCAATAAAAATAATAAAATAATGGTCATCAAAAAAATGAATGGAAAAGTCTAAGGCAGAAGAAAATAAAATTTTCTAAACAAATAAGTCTTTAGATTTTTCTTACTAAAGGATGTCAGAGAACAAGATGATTTCACAATTATCGGTAGATCATGCCATGTCTTTGGCCCTGACACTGCAAATTGCTGTGACAATGTATGTATTTGTATATGTATCTGTATATATGTGCAGACCATTTCGTAACAAATTAAGTCTTCATATTGGCGATGTTCTCAAATGTGAAGAGCTTCCACATTTTACAGTCTGCGTCTCCAACTTGCCATACAAAGTGAGGACATAGAATTTATTTTATACTTTATTGAAATGTAATTTCATAAAACTGCACACACGCATTTTATATATTCTTGTTTGCTTAGCCATCTGTTCATATATTTGGTTAATTGCTTTTTGATCTAAGGGTAGAATGCATTTTAAGTGCCAAGGTTAAGGACACTGGATTACTAACAGATTACAAAGACTCAGGGGACACACATGACAACCATATGACAAGTTTACAGGGTTTTGGTTTTGTAGCTAAAGGCTGTTGTTGTTGTCTAGGAAATTTCGTACTGAGAGCTGTCTTTGTTCTTTGTTATTTGTGTGGCTTATTTTTTTAAATTTATTCATGTGAGTTGTCATTGGTTTTCCTAGATTTCATCGCCAATTGTGAATAAGCTGCTTCTTCATCCACAGCAGTTCAGGTAATTTCAACACAATTCTTGGATTTTCTTAATTATTAGATTTACTTGATACATTTACTTGGTACTTGATACATTTCAGTTTGAGAACTGGTGCCATGGAAATGCATGAAAGAAACAACAACAACAATAATAATTAAGTAATAGTAGCAGCAGTAGTAGTAGTAGTAGTAGTAGTAGCAGCAGTAGTAGTAGTGGTAGTAGTAGTAGCAGTAGTTAGCAGTAGTAGTAGTAGTAGTAGTAGTAGTAGTAGTAGCAGCAGCAGTAGCAGCAGCAGCAGCAGTAGCAGCAGCAGCAGCAGCAGCAGCAGCAGCAGCAGCAGCAGTAGCAGCAGTAGCAGTAGCAGCAGCAGCAGCAGCAGTAGTAGCAGCAGCAGCAGCAGCAGTAGTAGTAGTAGTAGTAGTAGTAGTAGCAGCAGTAGTAGTAGTAGTAGTAGCAGTAGTAGTAGTAAATAGTAGTTATAGAGGTGGTGGTGATGGTAGTTGAATAATAGTTGCAGTAGTAGTAGGAAAAAACAAGCACTTTTGGAGCCTGGAGCCACTTATTTCAAAATTGATTTAACAATGCTTCTTGGTTATGTTTTTAGCTTACTCTTAATAACAAATTATGATCACTTGGTTTTTGTTCATAGATAGTTACAGAAATGGATGAAAATCATCAATGTGCTCAATTGCTTTCAGTTTCATTTAAATCGGTATTCCAATATCATTGCAATATATTGTTATGAAAGATGATTGGCGATGATTGATGATTCGGGTTTAAGATTAGTCAATTTTGTTTGGTTACGAGTTTAATATTTGAATTGATATAATTGAAGAGAACGACAGATTTGTTGATTGTAGCTTTGATTGAAATTCGTTTTCAGATGCGCAGTACTTATGTTCCAGCAAGAATTTGCCCGTCGTCTGACAGCGAAACCAGGTGACAAACTCTACTGTCGGCTGTCAGTCAACGTGCAGCTGTTGGCAGACGTTCGAGAAATTATGTCAGTAAGTATTCTACAGATCTATTGTTGATAACAAATTCATAGCTATGCCGTTCTTTGTCTTTAGAGATGAAAGAAGTTGGTTTTGGATAATTGTAATGTGATGTAATGTGGCATTTATATAGCACTTTTTATGAAAGAGCACACAGAAGCAAATAATTGTGATGCTGTCAATCTTGGTTAGTGTAGCATTCAAGCAATTGGATCAGGTCAGGTCTTTGTGCTCCAGCTATCGATTTCTTCATGACATGAAGTTTTGTTTGTTTTTAATTCTTTGTTTTTTTAGGTTTCTAGGAACAGTTTCCGTCCACCTCCAAAGGTAGATTCAAGTGTTGTTATGATTAAACCAAGACATCCACGACCAAATATTAACTTTAAGGTACGTTAATTTTTGTTTCAGAGTTGTAAAAATTCATATAATTTTAAAGTCTTTGTGAAAACACTGCAAATATTTCCCCTCTCCACGTGATAATTACAAGTTGCCATTGCCACTACTACTACAGCTGCTGCTGCTACTACTACTACTACTACTACTACTACTACTACTACTACTACTACTACTACTACTACTACTAATAATAATAATAATAATAATATCAATTTAGCATACATTCTCTGTACCTGATTGATAATTGCAGTTACTGGAAACTGTGATGGGGTAGCTAGTGTCTGTTGAGAAATTGGTGTAGTACCCATATTTTCCTTTGTATAGTGCACCCAGCAAATGTGGAATACAAAGTCATGGGGGTGGTGTTTCATTGTTGAAAGTGTATGTCACACATTTCTGGTTGCTTTTCAGTTCTAATGACTCTTTTTATTGTTTCATTTGTTTTAGGAGATGGATGGACTTCTTAGAATATGTTTCTCGCGAAAGAATAAGACAATTTCTTCAGAATTTAAGTTAGTGATAATGTGTTAACTTTGCCAAATTTGCTGTTATTACTTTTATTTAGAATCTTGCCTTAAAGAAGAGATATTCAGAATTATGGGGATTATCTTGGGCTGTAGGCTGCAGCCATATTACGAAGAAGTGTAGCATTTCTCCTAAAGGCTGTATTTACACTGATGAATGTTATTCACACATTGCAATTAAGTTGAATTGCTGACTGGGGATTCTTAGCCAAATGCTATTGGTTTGGCATCACGTTATACAAAAACTTTTTGCCAATTATGTCTCACCGATGATGTTTCATATAAATATGCAGTCTATGTGAGATGAATTCTGCGCCGATTTGATTCAATTCGTGTGTGTTGCACTAACGTGAGGTTAGAGAGCGGAAACTGCAACAAGTTATTTTGAGCGTGTTTTTATATCAACATTGCATTGTGTTCACGATTAACCTTTTCACCAGAGCAATCCTTATGACCGATGTGCTATGAATCTAAAAGCCTACTTGGCCAAAGAGCTACGTGTTGTTTTTTTATATTTGAACAGGCAGAATAAGATTCTTGAAATGTTGGAGAAGAATTTCAGAAGTTTCTGCTCACTTAAAAACACTGTAAGTTATTTTGTGATTATCTCTTAGACGATATATGTTGTGTATATAGTAGAATCCATTTTTTAAGAAATTTCTGATCGGTGACACAGTCGTTGTCCTGGCGACAGAAGCACACCTTCTTGGTGTCTTTCTGGACTCATGACTGTCCTTCACTGGGCACCTCAGCAACGTGATCCGGGTGTGCTTCCTCCAGCTGAGGCATATCCGCAATATATGCCCCTATATATCAACGGGGGCCACTGTCCATATAGTCCGCTCCTTCATCTTTTATCGTGACTGGATTACTTCAACAGTGTCTTCCTAGGTCTGCTGGCATATCGGCTGAATCGGCTGCAATCAGTCCTGAACGCATAGGCCCGTTTGATTTTTGGCGCCAGGTGGCACGATCACTGGCCAAGGTGCCTGAGTGAATCGTATACGAACGGTGCTGGCTTACATTTAGAGCCCTGCATGACACCTCCTGCCTGGAGTACTTGATGACTCTGGTGCATGGACAGGATCAGGCAAACTGACTCCTGCAGCTTCGATCCTAGTATTGTATGGTTAAACATAGACCGCATTTCTTTTGCAGGTTCTGCCTCCGGACTTTAATATGAAGTCTAAAGTTGGGAACATTTTGCAAGATGGCAACTTTGCTGACAAGCGATCCAGAAACCTTGGAACGAATGACTTTCTCGAGTAAGTTCCAGTTAAGCTTTTCTAAATTCCGCCCTTATGTTTGTTAGTTTATGAAATATTAGTATTAGTACAACTTTGAACAGTGAAAATATAAACTGAGTGATGCAATGCATAATCACTAAGGGTCTAGGAATAAGCAGCTATAGTGATGCTACTTTAGAAAGTGCTATATAACTTCACCATATTTTGCTTACTTAATGAATTCTATATTACCATAGTAAAAACAGTCTGCAGTGTCGGCACGAACCTTCAAAGCCTCTACACATGTTATAGACTGTCTGTCCATTTGTGTTTTGTATGGTAACTGGAATTTGTTATGCTATTACAGTACATTCCTGTTCTGTTTTGTTCAGAATCCAATCTTCATGGCTAAGATTCTCTTACAAGTGTTTTTACAGGAAAGTTTTGTTTTCTTTTTACAGCTTATTGGCTCGATTCAATTCTGAAGGAATTCACTTTTCGTGAGATCGTTTGTCAAATTCGGGGCTTGTCAAAGAAATGAAGAAGTTTAATTTTAGACATTTTATAAAAATGTCCAATGTTTGAAGTCAAGAATTTTGTTTCTAATGAAAACCGGATTTGAGTTTCTGCAAGTTAATCAAAACCAATAAATGATTGGTGAATATTTATGCTTCATAGATGTTTAGTAATAATATTTTACTCTGTGTGTGTGTGTGTGTGTGTGTGTGTGTGTGTGTGTTGTGTTTTTACAGACATCAGATTTTGTGAAAATGGCAAATTAGCATTATTAAGAGCAGTGATGATATAAGCGAGCCCAGTGGCGGTTCCAGGAATTCTTGGTGGTGGGAGGGGGTGAAAAAATATTTATAAGAAGTTTGTGGGGGGGTGCAAAGTTTAAAAAAGAAATGAGAGAAAAAAGGGAATTCTTAGTGTTTTGCCCACTAACTGTTTATATATGCCTTGCCGGAAAAGACTAACAAACAAAAAACGTCATCCACAATATTTTTCAGTAGTTTTTTTCTAAATTTACTGCAAAAATGGGTTGACAAGCAAAAAAAGAAAAGAGGTCATTGCACACCTGCGGTATTAAGTTCACCAAATGTAACAATCTTAAAAAAGCTTACTAAAAATATGTTGACAAGCAAAAAACTCCGGTGAGGGGATGCATCAACATGGTGGAACCGCCACTGAGCGAGCCAGCTATTATTAATTTTGCTTGCATAGCTACAGCAATAATAGTGCACTTCTGTACCTTGAGTTCTAAGACAAAGGTATCGGTTGATTGTGCTCTGAATGCTTATATGCAAAAGGCCAATAGGTCAGGCAGCTAGATTCATTGTGTGTTAAGTACTCTTGGAATACTATTAGGCATAATTTTCAGCCTGGCATATGCCAGCACTACAGTTGAAACCTGTGGAAAGTCGGTTCATTAAATGCCTTTTCAAAATTCCTTCCTAAGTCTTCCTTAATGAACTTCTGACTTGTGTGGGATTTGGCCACTTTCGTCCAATTATAAATCACCTTTATCAGATTTTGAAATGATTGAATTATATACTGTAAAATTAGTAATTAACATGGTTCTAAAGGATTTTCCTGTGTGAAAAACACAGCTTTTATAGAATTCTAATAACTCCATTTTGAATTGCAGTTAATTTGCTTAACGAGTTTAGAGTAGATTAAGCATTTTCATGAGATAACTATTGATTTTAAATAAATGCGCTACATAAAAGTAGCATGTTTTATCAAAGAGGGTTTAAATGCAGAGTTTAAAGCGTCTGTTAATATATTATTTAAAACTTATTTTGCAAGAATTTACGTTAATTTTCTAACAAAACTCGCTTTTAATCGGCTAATTTCCGAACTGCAGGACCGTATTTGGCGCAGTTCGTCGATTTTTAAATCTATTTATACATTCGACAACGATGAACGCCCCTTTAGGCACGAGACCGCCCCGGCCGCCGCCCGAGGCCCAGCTAGACAAGGCCGCCCAGGGCTCAGAAGGACACGGCCACCGCTGCCGGCTGTGACGGGCGCCGGATTGGCCGTCGTTTCACGGCCAGATTCCTTTGTAAGTCTTCCTCGGAGACTGGCGACGATCGGGACGAACGGGGCCACGTCGTAGTCAATCGGTGAGTGCGAAGGGCATCTGGGGGCGTGCTGCAGGGCCCGTCTAGACGGACAGACGGACCCCCTCCCGGCCTGCCGGCTGTCTGTCGACGCTGCGGCCTCGATCGGCGGCCGAGCGGCTGGGATCAGTGCATTTTCGTTGCTTTGAGACCCGATTTGTAGCCTTATTTTGAAATTGAAATCTCTCTTTTCGGTTGAATCCTGACGATTTGCTGTTTGATCGGTGTTTTTACGGTCGATAAATGGCGTTTGTGATTCAACATTTAGTAAGTTTTGCTTTCAGTCTATCAGACTGTCTGTCGGACATCACATTAATGTAGTGTTTATTTCAGTATCATGTAATGTAATATATATTCAACAATTTAATTTTTTACCGATCTGCTTTTGGTGGAGATAAGGGAGCTTGCTTTGGGTGAAAGTGAAAGGAGGAAGTTACAACCTGCTTTACTACCGTGTGCTTCATTTAGTGATTTGAGACAAAATTTGATTTTTTTAAAATTTCAAAACCCTTTTCACATTTCACTCATTTTCCAGTACCTCCGCTTTTTAATACATGCAGGTATATTTTTCAGCAGGGCCACCGAGAGGGGGCAGGAGACTGAGTAGAGGCAATTGCACAGGGGTCTGGCGGCCTGCAGGGGGCCCCGGGCCAATCTTGTTAAATAATCAAGTAAGCTCCTTTTATAAAAGGAGCGAGAAGCAAAAAAGTCATCAACTTTTTCATAGACTTGCCAGGTCAGGGGCCCGTGACTATTTTTTGCACAGATAGATAGCTAGATAGATCATTACAAGGTGCATTAAACACCAAAGCACCGCTACTGATTGTTCAAAAAGAAACGTCTTCAGCCTCGATATAAAAACGTCCCGTGTAGTAGTTTGATCCCGGAGTTCTGATGGAAGAATGTTCCAGTAGGCTGGTCCAAGCTTCGAGAACATACGATCACCAAATTTTGAATTAGTCCGAGATATGACAAGTAATCGCGTATCACATGATCTTAATCCATGAGCTCTATCAGATGATCGAACAACAAGCCTACATTCAGTTTGCAGGTATTCCGGTGCATCTCCACGAAGACATTTGTCCACCAACGAGATAATTTTAAACTTTACTCTGAAGATCACTGGAAGCCAGTGTAGTTCATGAAGAACTGGCGAAATGTGCTGGTTCATTCGTGTCTCAGTTATCAACTGAGCAGCTGCGTTCTGCAATGATTGTAGTCTCTTTAACTGTGTAACATTAATTTGAGCCAGTAGACTATTACAGCACAGGGGCCCGCAAATTCTCTCAGCAGCCCTGTTTCTCAGCATTACATTGCAAACCCTTTATAGTTGTGGAATGTGGAATCCATGGAATTAAACGACCTTAGTTTGGTAACTTCTGAGCCGCAGTTCTTGCTAGACTTACTATTAAACAAACAAATTTTCTGTATAAGGTGAACATTACAGCATATTACCTAATGCAATAAGGCCAGCAAGGACTTTGGTGACATGGACCTTCACTAATTATAATCAGAGACCAATTTATTTGGTGCGCCTCTCATGTCTGTATTTTCAGAGCTTATTTATTATTCGCCTCTGAGTCGAAATACCGGTATAAGAGGCACTTTACAAATGCTACATTACATTACAGAGTATCTCATAATAATTAATAATAAAAATTTATTTATATATGTACAGTATGTATATATGTACAGTTATGTATATACAGTATATATATATCATCAACATATTCAATATATTATATATATATATATATATATATATATATATATATATATATATATATATAATGTTCAATATGTTGATGGCTAGGGTGCACTCCACTGGTCAAAGGCAGTGCCCCATTGACATTTTAATGGAAATAGATGTACTGTAAGTAAGAAAGTAAATCAATCAATCTACCAAGCTGTTGGAAACGATGCCACATTGTTACTGTTTATTAATGATGGCTCAGATATGTTAAAGACTTATCATATGAATTATGGTACTTGGTAGTTCTTCAGGTTCAGAGGTCAAATCTGCAGGTAATTGGAGGGTTTGCTATTGATATTAGAGACATCGTGGTTGAAGATGTAGAGTATTGTTATCAATTATTGAATTTATTGTTATTGTTATGTTATTGTTTGTTAGAGAACAAACTCATGATTAAGTTAATCATGAAGTAATTTGATGCAATTATATTTCTTTTGATAAGAATGTGGTGGTTTGCCTTGCTTAAGTTAAAAGTATGGTCAGACCCTTTTAAAGTAATATTCAAGAGGATGTTTAGTGGTGAATTGCAAATTGTGTGACAGTGAGATGAATTTACCAAAGAGGGTTTAATTGTATGTGACTTAATATTTTTCTATCTCAAAAATAAGGCATTTTGTCTGATTTATAGTCATAATGCTTGGTAAATCACATGTGACTGGTTATAACTTACACTTATTCCTAAGAACTGTAATTTTATTTTTTAGTGGCTTTGATAAAGCTGAACTGGAAAAAAACTTTGGCCACTGCACAAACTGGGCAAAGTAAGATATTTTTATCCTTTAAACTTTTATCATATCTGTGCAACTAACCAGATTAAGCTGTCCTAGACCACCAACTGACTAATTCTAATCTTTAAGGTGTGGGGGTACCGGTAAGTGGTGATAAATGTGATTCCGTTGGCAACAGGAATTTTTTTCTGATGTGTGATGATTGGTTTTCGAATTAAGGCCACACAAAGGTGGGGGATGTAAACTAAGAATATCCAAACAGTTGGATATCCTAAGGAACTAGATCATCAATCAAGTCAGACTGGCAGGGTGCAGAAATCAGACTAAATGACTGGATGACAGATGTCGGCAGATTATAAAGGAGTGGCGGCAGCAGAGAACCAGTTACCCTTTGTATTTATGTTTCTGTACCAGATTTTAAATGGCCTTCTAATTGGAATCTTGAAGGGTCTGTGTTAATTGTTCCATATTTGTGTGTTTGCTTTTGGTGTGACATAATATTTGACCTGGTGTTGACCTTGACTCATGACATTCAGGTTTTTTTTGGCTGAATGAAATGCCTTGGTCAAATCTTCCCGACTGCTGTGTAGATAGCCTTTGAAAAGTATCCATCCAAGTTATGTAACTTGATAATTTCATTAGAACAACGAATCAGTGCTTGTGGATAAGCTGATGCACCTCGCCACGCTTTCAGTTAGCGCTATAAGCATACAAATTTGGTTACTTATTTACTTAGGAGTTGACTCCAGAATTGACTGAATGCAGAATTCAACTGGAGCTCACGGCATGCCAAGACATAGGATATTCTTGGATTGGATATTTTTGGATTAAATGCGCCAATCTGGCCTATTCTTCATGTATCTCTCTCATGCAGTGATTTTATCGTTAATTGTAATTAAAATAGGAACAAAAATTAACGATTTTCGTTAACTGAAATAGTAATTGAAATTATAAATTATTTTAATAACTGAACTGAAATAGAAGTAGGAATTCAGTCTTGAAAACGATATTAGAAATAGAAAAAGAAATTATTTTCGAACTTTTATTATTACAATTTACAAATTTACCATACAGAATCATCATCTTTTCAGCACTGCCAACTTGACAAGTGCCGGAGTCCGCTATTACTGACTGTTGCAGTTTAACTTTTACCCACCGACTACACTACCATTGGGATTCTTGTATGTGCCAGCCGGCCATCCAGCATCCGGCTACCATTGTCCATTGCAACACTTCGTTTCATTACTTTTGTCAGTGCACTACACTTACTCCATCAGGCAGCAACTCGTAATATCTCTATGTTTATTCAATAAACATAGAGATATTAAGAGCTTTATTGTTTACGAATATGAAGCTAAACAGATGGAATACATTTTTGATGTGCAGTACATTGATAGTTTGTATGTCTGTTATCTGCTGGTAGAAGAAACCGTATGCATCGTTCACTTGGAAATGCGAGCATTCTTTAAGCTCAATGCATCATTTATTGACTAGCTATGTCCAGTGGTTCTCACACAGGGCAGTCCCTACTGAACCACTTTAAACCTTGTTATATTATATATTATATTATTATTTCAATGACTGCACTGTTTGCGAGATGCAAACTAAAACATCATCTACGAGTACGAACTGAAATTAGTGACATGTTACTGAACTGAATTTGAAACTGACATTGGATTTATTGTTGAACTTTAATTAGAAATTGAACTGAAATTAAAGCGACAAAAATAACTGAAATTGAATTAGGTATTGCCCCTTCATAACTGAAATATAAATTGAATTAAGAATTATTTTCATAAGTTAAATATCACTGCTCTAATGTGCTCACATTTCAGTGTTATTGTGTCAAAGATATATATTTATACCCACGTATATACATTGCATGTATTATTATTATTATTATTATTATTATTATTATTATTATTATTATTATTATTAGGCTGATAATTTCTTGTGTGCCATTTACCAAAATGTCAGAGGCAAGGGCACATTACAGAGTCCAATAAATATAAATAAAATAACAGTCATCAAAAAACAGTTGCATTTTAAATGAAGACTTTTTACCTTAATTCTTATTTTTTGCATGCATTTAGGATTTCAGAGACAGTGTGTGTGTGTGTGTGTGTGTGTGTGTGTTTTGTGTGTGTGTGTGTGTGTGTTTGTGTGTGTGTGTTCATGTGGTGATATTTAGTGGTAGGTTTAGCAGAATGTTTGACCTTTATGATGGTTTTATCCGGACATTATTTACGATTTTACATGGCCTACGTGAAGTCGTTTTCTACGACTTAAGTGTTTTTCCGTAGACTTGAGTTTTTTCAGTATTGATTACCTTAATTGGGTTACATTAGAGGACTTTGGCCAGATAGTCCTGCATCTAGAGTTCTAGATGATTCGTTAAAAACAGTCACCTATTTAGTCTAGACAGTATATATTTGCATTAGGAACACCTTATAAGTGTTTTTGAAGTTTTAAAGTGGACTTTTCCGGCCTGTTTGTCTGCCAAGCATAAAGCCCATAATTATATTACTAAACAGGGGTGTTACCTATTGTCTGTGCTTAACGTTTTAACTTTTAATTAAGTATATTTTCTGAAAGTAAGGATCATTCTAGCCAAGAACAATGGTGTCTGCATACTTATGATACTGTAGGTCCGTTCGGCCGGGCATTACCGGTATATGCACCTATAGGCCGCCCATTTGTTTTGCATACATTATCATTCAACACTGTACCGGTACTCGTTTCTGCATGTGGTTTATCTGGTGTTTTTAATATTCTGTCAGCTGTGTACTGGAATGTGTGGATTGGTAGCAGGGACCACCAATGTTTTGTTTGAAAGAAGGAACTTCAGAGCAAGTCCTATATTTCAGTGGTTTTTGTGTGAAAATAATTTACTCGGTGTCTCTGTTTTATTCCATTTACAGCTTTTAGGCTTTTTCCTCCTCTTGTAAACTCGTGAGGTTTGTGAATTTATTAAAGTTATATTGAGACTTAGCTTTTAAGAATTTTGTTTATCAGTTTGTCCAGCATTTTGTTATATTTTATGTATATCTGCATTGATACATTTTCATTGTAGTATTTTATTGCAATTTCTTTTCATAAGCTTTACTACTTATGTTGCCCGTTTTACCTTCACAGCTAAACATATTGCAATACAATATTTATTTATGTTATATTCTAAGTTTTGCAATAAGTAGTCAGAGTTGTTGAAGTATGCTTGAGTTGTAGTTTTCTTATCCTAGAGACCTGGACCTTTACTTTTCAGTTATGCCTTCTGGCTACCAGAATATAACATTTTTTAAAATTTCTAAAACAGTTGACGCTACAACGTCTCCCAAGTGACTTCTACTCATAATTCAGTGAAGGATCGTCTGTCTGTCTGCCTGCCTGTCTGTCTGTCTGTCCGTGTATTTGTCTTTGTGTCTGCCTCTTGCGTGCGCCTACACACACACACACACAAACACAAACACTGCCGTTTTTTCTCAGTCTGCTTCTGTCAAAACACCGTCTTTGATTGTCTGTCATTTCATCAAAGTGCGGGCACTTGACAGGGTGTTAGATGCTACCCCGATGACTGAAGAAGATTTTGACATAGTGCTGACGTTTGTATACAAGGTTGCAAAGCGTTTCACAGGCACGGGCGTTAATTATCAGGCCTCTTCCCTTTTTTCCTCATTCAATTGCATCTGAAATGCAGTGAAAATTTTGTTGGCAACATCAGATTCTAGGACAAGGTATTCAAATGGTGACCCACGGGCCAGATCCGGCCCGTCTCAGGGATGTGAAATGGCCCACAAAGATATGGAAACGATAAGTAACTTTTTTCCAATACATCCAAAATATTTTTAAAATGTCTTGTTTTCAGCCGACCTGTTTCTTTCACTTATGAACTATGTTTTAACAAATTTTGCACCTGGCCCTAGGGCACCAGTCATAAGAAAGTTTGGCCCTTCATAACATTTAATTGAATCCCCATGTTCTAGGGAATGACAGCACTCATAGGAGTGTCAGGGTCACTTTTGTCGAAGAGTCAAAAGTGGCAAAGTTTGGTTTCATGGTAAACTGATTCCGATTTGTTCAGTGGGGTTAAATTGTATGGGGGCATTGGCCATGTAGTGACATGGGAGGTTTACTTACGAGGGGCGCTCAATAAGTTATCTACCTGACATATAAACAATTGTGCTAAGACTGAAGTGACGCCAGTTTTAGGTTGATATATCTGTCTGTGTATTGTAGGAATAATTTCAACTAGTGTGGTCATCAGGTGTTGGCGTAGCCGTTGTTGAAAGAAGGAGGGGGTGCCAGAATCATGGATTTGCAGCAGTTGGAGCACAGATCGGTTATGAAGTTTCTCTTGAAACAGGGTAATGGTCCGAAGGTTATACACATATGCCTGTTGGCTGTCTATGGGGACTCAGTACCTTCAGAATATCAAGTCAAATTCTGGTGAAAACAGTTCAAGTGGGGCAGACAGTCCCTTGAAGACGACCCCCGTACAGGAAGGTCTGCTGATGCCACCACCCCAGAAGTTTGCCAGAAAGTGGAGGACCTGGTGATGCAGGACAGGCGAATTAAGGTGTCACAGATTGCTGGTGAACTGGGTGTCTTAGAAGGTTCTGTCATCACAATAGTGCACGATCATATAGTGATGTCCAAGGTCAGCAGTCGATGGGTGCCAGAATGCTTTCACCTCTTCAAAAAGAAACACAAGTTGAATTTTCAAAGGAGAATTTGGGTCTGTGGCAAGCTGACAAGGAAATATTTATCCTCAAATAGTTACAGGCGATGAAACGTGAGTCCACCACTGGGATCATGAAACTATACAGGAGTCCATGCAGTGGAAACACAAGACTTAACCACCACCCAAGAAGTGCCGACCCAGCCGCCAGCAGGAAAGCTAATGGCTGCAGTGCTCTGGGACTGCAAAGGGATACTGCTGATCGATTACATGGCGCATAAGACCACAATCACTGGTGAAGTCTATGCAACTCAACTGCCATGTTGAAGGATGCCATCAAGGAAAAACGAGTGAAGCAAGTTGAGCCGTGGTGTGATGCTGCTGCATGACAACGCACCAGTTCACAAGTCAAAGAAAGCCATGGACGTTCTGAGGGAATGCGGATTCCAGGAATTCAACCACCTGCCATACAGTCCAGAACTGGCACAATGCAACTATTTTCTGTTCAGAAACTTTAAGAAGCACCTTCAAGGACAACGTTTTGGAGGTGACAATGACCTGAAGGTCGCTGTCTCACCCCTCTTCTCCTTTCAACAACGGCTAATAACACCTGATGACTGCGCTGGTTGAAATTATTCCTACAACACACAGGCACATATATAGTCTTATCACAATTGCTTATATGTCAGGTAGATAACTTATTGAGCGCCCTCGTAGCCCTTGAGGATAAAAATTTCAAGGGCCCCTAAACTGCATGCACATGCACACACACACACACACACACACACACACACACACACACACACACATATATATATATATATATATATACTCCCACACAGTCACACTGCTACATGTTGTGGAGATGACTTGTGTAATGGTGACTGTCTAAAATCCTAGATCATGTCTTAGAGTGCCTGTTGACTCCACCATTGTCACACGTTGCATCACATCATGCGTCACTCTCTGTCGGTTGTCTCGAAGTCATATCACTCCTTGGTCCCAATAGTATGTCACGTCGAGCCATTGATATATATATACCCGGATATATATATATATATATATATATATATATATATATATCGGATTAGACAAGTTCGTGGCTATCTGCCCACCTCGGCTGCGACGGACCTCGTCCGAGCACTAGTGGTCGGCTGGTCGCTCGCGTCGAATACTGCAACAGTGTTCTTTACGGCGTCCCACACAGCCACAGAGTCAACTCGGTCGACTACAACGAGACACTCCCTGATCGGTTCAGGAAACAGTTGAAGACGCATTTGATTACCAGCTCGCTTTGTAAAACGCTCTTGACTTTGCCTAGTTTGTCATGTTTACTGCGCTTAGGAAATTGTCTTGCATAATAATATATGGACTATTTTTACTTCTTAAGTCATTGACTATAGCCTATATGTCAGACGAAGGTAACTTGGCAGATCTACGGTATATATAGCCAGACGTGTGTGTGTGTGTGTGTGTGTGTGTTTGGAGAGGAGGGGAGGGGGTAAGGGCCCAGATCATAGCCAGATGGTAGTCTCTTTAAAAGACCATCACTCGTATGTCTCGCCCTTTAGCCTACCCCCACCCCACCCCGTTCAATCTCTCTTCCTGTCAACTGTTATGGATGAATTGAAATTTATTAAATCTGGGTGGGAGGGGAAGGGTGGGGTGGGGAAGTCTTCGAACGAAATATCTTGAAGGCCAGTAGCCTACTAGAAAGGAAGACAGACGGTTGCCATTGTCACACACCTGTTTAGCGGAGCAGAACTCTTGACTAAGTTTGGCATGACTACTCCCCTCCCTCTCCCCCCCCCGCAAAACCCAATTATTTCCCCACCCCAATGTTCATTTTTTGTTCCTCTCCGTACAATTTCAAAATGCCATCGCCGACTCTTGATGGTTGATGGCATAGAAGTAAACTTCTATTATGCTTGTATAGAGGCTCGAGCTCCCCACTTTTTGATAGGTTAGACTAAGGAAGGGAGAGGTATAGTTATAGGGCCCCTGCCGCCCCCACTTTTTCGTCCAAGTTGACGCCAGTGGGACGCCCGAGTTTTATCAGCTCGTAGATCTGATCGGAACGTACAGGAAAATGGCGGACAACGGATACGGCGGTAAGTGCCAGGTTGGGGATCTACACACCCTCCCCGCCTCCAGCAGACTGGCGCCACTGATGCAATATAACACAGGTTTTATGCGTTAGGAAGGAAAGCATGATAAGATGTTAAGATGACAAAGTATAAGCAGGTGCGCGATATATATATATATATATATATATATATATATATATATATATATATATAGTTATTTCTATGATTGATTTAGTCTGTATATATATATATATATATGTATATATATAATATGTATATATAATATATGCGATTAATATATCGGCATAGATTAATTAGGCTGTGCTTTAGGAATTGCCTCGAGTGTCAGCAGCCATGTGCTTAGAATTATTGATGCTCGTTGGCTGTGGTTTGGCTAAAGCCTCAAAGTGACATTCGTTGGGAGTGTGTGGGGGGAGGTGGTGCCTTGCAGTTTTTTTCTCCAACCTTCTCCTCGGGTTTATTAATAATTTATGAGATTCGTGGAATCTATGCCCTGGATCGAGCTCTGCTATAAGGAACCAGTTGAGTTTTTGAGCTTATTAAACAGTGCGCTATAGCGGAAGACAGCTTAGCTAATAATGGGGAGAGCAACTGTCTGTCTGTCTCTCCTCTCTACTGTCTCTTTGTCTTATCTGTCTCCTTTCTTCTGTCTGTGTGTGTCTGTATGTTTTTCTTTTCAGCTGCCTGTCTCTCCTGTCTGTCTGTCTGCCTGTCTCCTCTCTCTTCTCAATCTGTCTATCTGTATATATGCCTGTCTGTGTGTCTCTCTGTCTGTTTGCCTGTCTGTCTGTGTTGTCTTTTCTGTCTGTATGTCCGGCTGTATATCTTGCCTGTCTCTGCTGTCTGTCTCTCCCCTCTCTCCTCTATCTGTCTGTCTGTATGTCTGTTTGCCTGTTTGTCTGTCTCTGTGTCTGTGCCTGGTTCTCTCTCTCTCTCTCTCTCTCTCTCTCTCTCTCTCTCTCTCTCTCTCTCTCTCTCTCTCTCTCTCTCTCCTGTTGGGAGGTGAACGGGTGCATCTGTTCTAACGCACCGAATGAACCCTTCTGGTCAGACAAAGGGAATCGTATAATTTACTATTATTTTCCGAGAAGAAATTAATTTTCCGAATCCAGTTTAGGAATGACAGACAGCGTCAAGTATGGAGATGTCTAACGTTCTGACTGCACCAAGGAACTGTCTTTATTTGTCTGCCAAGCGTCAGATGTCTGCTGACCGGAAGGTTCCTGACATTGCGGTGGCTGGCAAAGGCGACAGAGGATCGTAAGCGTCGTCTGATCTTCAAGCTTTGGGTGCAAGTAACTAAGTATGTAGAATCTATACCGCCGGTATTGAGTTAATAGTAATACATGTAGTCATTGCACCTTCATAGCAGCAGTTCTAATACTGTACTCTAAGGTTATTTATTAACCCTTTCCACTAGACAATCTATAAGGGGTAGATTTGAATATTACCTATAAAATTATAAATCCGTGGGTCTATAGCAATGCGCTATTAAGCGAGATATCGGCCGTGGATGCCAAAGGGTTAATTGATGTTGGGCCTACTCCAGAAGTACCGGGTCTTTCCAGAGACGTTTGGTGAAAATTAGCAATTTGCGATACATTGATCTTTTAAAAGTAAATTCTTGAAAAATCTTTAGTTGATCTCGTATAGGATTGTTCTGCTTGCTGTATTGTGGTCTGTGGTTAATTCTAAAAATTCGGCGGTGGTAGTAGTTCATACCCCCACCCAGCAATTGTTTGCCGCTTCCAATGAGTGATTAGACTCTTCAGCCCTTGGGAAATTCAAATAAGTCATTAATTCTGATGTTTTTGGTATCGTTTAAGAGCTGTGTGGTTGGTTTGTTAAGTTTAGACGCATGTTTGGTAATCATTGGCGTTGCCTCGGGGGGGGGGGTACAGAAGGCCCCTTATTCTGAACGGGACGGTTCCTGAAATTTGCGCAAAACCGTTGAAAAATTGGGGTGTGGTAGGTAGATCCAAGAGCGAAGAATATGTTTACAACAGTTGCTCATCTGAGAATTTTTTACCCAAAATTGTCGGTGTGACCCCCGCCCTATTCCGGAACCCTGGCTACGCCCATTAGGCGACGGAAGATAATAAAAAGTACCCCGGCCGGTGTACTAGATAGTGGCAGCGGGGCATTGGGGATCGAGACGCCTAACTAACTGCATGAACCAGTCAGCATGCATTTTCAAGTGTGATTTATAAAAAGGAAAAAATGTTTTTAAAATGCCCTTTAAATACAAAATTACAAAGGTAGGCCTCTCGCGTCTGTAAAGTGTTTATAGGCTTGAGGAGAGGGGTGCAGCCGGTAGGGGAAAGTAGTCTATAACGGGCCCGCTGGTTAAAACGGGCCCCAGCATTTACAGCCATATCTAGGATAATATTTTACTTCAATGTTCTATTTTTAGGAACAGCTTACCTAATGAATATTAATGAGATCTGTGTGCAGTTGTCGGTCAGCGGTATAAGCGAATAGACGAGAAAGTTCACATTCACTGTAATTTCTTAAAATATTAGTCGTAGGGTTTGAGCCGGTATAGCGATAATAAGAGCCATATCCTTGCAAGTTTGGTTTTATTTTAAACGTTGATTTTATTTGTTTATTTGTGATAGTTTGATTTCAGTTCGGTTTTAATCGCACCGTGCCTGCAACGGTTTTTTGAAAGAGGGTGGTCGTTTAAAACGGGCCCCAGGGGCCCATTTTGCACGTCCCCAAGGCTGGTACGCATGTTGTGTGTGTAATAAATGGTATCATGATCCTTGTGCTGAGGCAAATGGAATTATAGATGACGATGACAATTTTACGTGTAGGGTCTGCTGCAAATAAACAATGATGATTGGGACTTTTCCAATATTGACATTGATTCTGGAAATAGACTATGTTTAAGTTTATTTACGGGTTTCTCTGCCTACTGTATACTGGACCTATCATTAGCGTCGCCACGGGGGGCAAAAGCAACTGCCCCCAACTTCCCCAGACCACCTACCAGATTCGCGCAAATCCGGTGAGAAAGTTTTTTGTGAAGGGGGAGGGGGTAAGGAATCTGACACGCCAGACCCCTTTTGCCCCCCCCCAACCAAAAATTCCTGGCGACGCCACTGGGACCTATTTAGCTTAAATAGGCCTATTAGGCTTCTTTATAGCCCAATAGCAATTACTTGATGTTTTTTATTACTGTTTGTGAGATCTAGTTTCTTAGAGAAGGTAGACCAATTAGAGCCCTAGGGGCCCATTTTGCACATACTAGTAGGCTAAAACGGGCCTTTTCATAGGTCCTTTTCAATCATCAGTTACTCTATTACAAGTTCAAAAAAACGTTAAACTGTGATTCTGCTTTATAGAAAAATGATTTTAGTATACAACTGTTGCAGCATTTTTGTTCATTTAATTGATTTCTGCTAGATATTAATGAAATACTCTTAAGGGGCCCGTTTTAGACTACTTTCCCCTACATTGTTCCGGGGCTCATGGAGCTCAAAGGGGTCCATGTGGCCGCCGAAAGCAGGGCCTCCGAGAGGGGGCAGGGGCAAATGCACAGGGGTCCGGCGGCCTGTAGGGGGCCTGGCCCGGTGATGATGTATTGCTGTAACAGTAACCCGAACCCTGAAAAGACTCTTGACAAGCAAAAAAGAGGTCATCATCGATCATCATGATGAGCACAGGGGCCCAGTGACTGCCAGAGGCCCCGGGCCAATCACGTAATAACATCCTGGAAAAGAACGACAAGCAAAAAGGTCATCATCAGTTTTTAACACTTGTTAGGGGACGGAATTTCTCTCGGCGGGTTGAACTTTGTATAAGGGCCCACACCTCTTCCATGTACCGAGGTCCGGACTTTCTCTCGGCGGCCCTGAGTGTTTATTCACTTGCTGAAGTAGCCCTGTTTTCGACATTTGCATTTTGCAACATTTTTATCTCAGACAGTGGCATAGCCAGGATTTTCCAAAGGGGGTTTTGAACGACCATTTTCCCCAAATTCGGAAAATCCTGACAAGCGAAAAACGTCTCTTAGTTAGGCTATATGAGTTATACGTCGCGGACAGTATATTTTGTCTATTTTTCACTATATTTATACCAGATTTTAGCGCCCCTCTACCCACAAAATAATAATACAAAAATGTGGTCGGCCAATCAATGAGGATTTAACCCCCAAATCACCCTTTGACTACGCCACTGATTTCAGAACAATATTAAGGAGGCAGTAGGCAAGGCCTACTGTAATAATAATGTAACTAAAAATCTTACAAAATAAAATTTTGATCAAGCAATTTAAAGTTCATACTTCTTAAAAAGCACCCACCCCGGAACGGCCTATGGCAGGCCGCCGGGCCGGGGTAATTTTAAAAGTACCCCGGTCTGGGCCGGTACGATTCAGTATTTAATCTAGACTCCTGGACCCCGGGGGGAAACTGACAAGGCCGGGTGATGGGAAGTCAGCTATTGGGGCCTGGGAGGAGCGCTGTAAGTTGATATAGTATGCCACAATTTCCAGTGGAAATTTGAAATTTCCTGGGGGGAAAGGTTCAAAGGGCAATTTCCCCCTCCGGTAAAGGCCTAGATTAAATCATGATAGGAGTGCGCCGCCTATGGCTACGCCACCGCATTTAGGTAATATGGTTGCGTATCAGGGTTTGTCGGTTGCTCTGTTACTAATTTGAGACTTGTCCTATTGTTTTCTAATCTCAGTAGTAGTAATCTGTCTTGTTACCTTCGCTTGCGCTATTTCCAGCAACTGAACTTTCCACGTTGTGTATACTGTAGCTCTTTCGCGGCCTATAGCATAGCACATGCGAGGCAATTAAAATGGAGTGAACAGCGGTGCGGTGGTACCTTGGGGGTGCGAAGTATGTGCTTTTTACAGTAATCAATGTATTGCGGTCATATCCAACGTTGTCTGCAGTCTAGACATGGCTGTATATCATAGGCCGCGAAGTATCAACGGTGCTTATCTTGATGAGACTTACGTGACACAACTAGAGTGCCCGCTGAAAAATGCGTTTGCATGACGCAATGAGTTGTACATGATAAGTGTTCTTATCAATAGCTGGATAGCAATAATTAACCCGGTTTTTGGCAGTTTTCTTTGCTAAGCACAAGGCAGTTTGTTTGTCTGTTCGTTGGCGAGACTGTTTCATAATTCCGATGGAACTCGTTGTTGGTGCCGCCGCAGATTTTGCAATACTTACCTCAGCAGCATTGCTACCTGTTTTTGAGACCCGTACATCCATGTCTTTTGATTGAAAACATCTGCATTTTCCCTGGCTAAAGTATATTTATTGACGCGGTTTGATTTATGCATGTCTATGCCTTTCAAATCTATAGTTGGCATTTTAAATTAAGTAGCAAGGCAGGGAGACTTCACGCAGTGGCGAGGCCACGGGGGTTGGGGGTTGGAGGGGTTGAACACTCCCACTTGCCATCAGGGCCACCCGTGAGACTCTTGCAAAATTGCAGAGAATTTTTTGTGAGGGGGTAGGGGGATGGTTGAGGATCGGCTCTACTATTCTAAGTATCAAGCGTTCTCTCTCTCTCTCTCTCTCTCTCTCTCTCTCTCTCTCTCTCTCTATATCTATATATATATATATATATATATATATATATATATATATATATATATATATATAATTGTCCAGACCTCTCTATAATATCTATATAACAAGCAGTCGTGCGTCGAAGGACTGGGACCCGCCATGGCCGTCCATGTTACTATTTGCAAGAAATTCTATCGGATAGATAAAAATTTTGTTTAAAAGTCATTTAATGCACTCATTAAATGTGTCGAATAGTAATTCTAACGAATTCCAATGTTGTAAAATAAAAGTTGTTCAGCTTCAGGAGGGCTTCGCCCCCTGACCCCGACCAGGGGTTTGGCCCTGGACCCCACTGGAGGCTCTGCCCCAGACCCCCAACGTGCTCGCCATACCCCCTCCCCACTCTCAAACGTTTGGCGTCGCCACTGGCTTCACGCTGTCTTTAACTTATTTAACTAACTTGTTTGGCATAATGAAACAATTAAATATACTCCCCTCCTCCCTCTTGTCTGTCTTTCAAGTACCACTTATGATTTTAACTGTCAAATATGACGAAACGTGAAAGTATTTCACAAAATGCCAGACAACGCCTATGTCAACTGTGGGAGGGGTTAGATAGTAAGTCGGTAACCCATCCCCAGTCTCCAGACAGACAGACACACACACACATAAAAATGGAGAGTGCCGTAACAATTTTATGCCCTAAAATCAATGCTCTATAGGGCAGTGCGACTTTGTAATAATAACTCACTGTTTTGCTTCTAATGGAAAGTATAAGATTTCCCTGGCTGTGTCTTTGTGGCATCTTTCATGTTTGTTTGTGTCTAATTTGCTCGTCTGTCATGCAACAATGATGCTATTTAGTGACTGTTGACACGCCCTTGGCAAAAGGGCGTGCAACCTGCGGCCCTCGGGCCGCCTGCGGCCCGCCGGAGCACAAGTAATGATTATTAGCCTTTCTCTGAGGAATGGAATGAGCAGTTTAACCTTACTGAAAAATTAATTATTAGGGATCGAATCTCTGAAAGACATCACCACAGGCAAATACTTATTTGAGTGTGTGTTAAGAACTATTTGGGCGGAATGGACCTACCATGGAATAAGTTGGCCAGTATAAAAACTGATGGCGCACCATTATTGATAGGAAAACGTGTTGGTCTTGTCAAGTTTCTCAATGACAAAATAAAAAATACAAACGTCCAAATCACACAGCTTTTGCATTTTGCTGCATTATTCACCAAGAAAGTTTGTGAAAGTCAGTCTTTAAATTTCAACAGGTCATTGATCTTATTGTTGCAACAGTGAACACCATTAGATCAAGACGGTTAAACTACCGGTATAGACAATTCAGGATTTAGTTGGAGGTGATGGAGTATGAATATTCTGATGTACTGTTTACCACAACAGTTTGAGACGGTTAAGCATTGGTAATGTGCTAACAGAAGAAATTGTGTTTTTTTTGGAAATGAAAACCTCAAGTTGTGAATTTTTGGAGAAAAGCATGGCAGACACAGATTGATTGTGAGACTTTGCACTTGCTGTGGGCATGTTCGAAAAGCTTAATGAATTGAATGTGAAGTTGCAAGGAATAAGAATTTTTGCACACGAATAAAGAAGAAGAAAAGTTTTTCAAACTAGGCTTATTCTTTTCTCAAGGCATTTGAAGGAAATAAATAAAATCATTGACTCACGTTCCTTATCTGAAAACCAAACTGCTATTCAGGCAAAGGCAACAGAATTCAGCAAGCATATCTCTTGCCCATATCAACGAGTAACTTAAAACCTGTCTACAAAAAAACTCGTTGACTTGTTGGAAATCTTTCTCAGCTGCAAAAATCTCATTACAGTAATACTAGTAAATGATAGTCGAGACTCCAGTATTAAATCTTGTCTTTTTTAATTAAAACGTCTGGTCTGTTTTGTACAACTGTTTTTTTACAACTGATTGATCACACAAACATGAACATTGGAAATACATTTTACATTATTGTTATGAAGTGTGCGTGTTGTCTACGTGACGCGGCCCACTTAACTTACGTACGGCCAGGCCTTATGCGGCCCTTCATGAAAAACGTTTGGCTACCCCTGCCCTTTACATTGCCAGCCACCACTTCGGCCCACATTCACGGCTGCAGACATGAGTTATATGTATTCTTACGGGATTTCTGTGAAATCATGTTACAGAAGTATTGGCACATGACGTATAATTTGTCATGTCAATAGACCATTAACAAGTAATTTGCCGAATATTATGATGTAATTTTTGACTGAGTTGCTGCTTTTGTCTTGTGATGCGCTTCCTGAGCTGAATTTTTCTGTGATGTCATATTTGGACTTAATTTTGCCATGACACATTAAGGGCTTGTCTGACCTTTAGAGGTGACTCTGTGACCTTTGGATGTGACCTTTTTGTATTCATGTCTCGTCTATTATCAGTCTAGACAATGGTTGTTTTATGGTTGTCTCATGTCCTGTGTACAAAGGTTATTATCAATGTAATAAAAACATAAATTTAATCTCCATCAATACGCAGTAATTGCAGCAGGGAGTGCCTTAGAAAAGGAATTACATTAAACTGGTTTTACTGTACCAAATTTAAGAATATTCGCTCGTATTGTCAGGAAAATACAGAAGAGGTGCTATTCAAATATTCAGTTACATTACATTCCTAAAACACTCTACAAAGTTTTATTAAATTCACTTTCCTGTTGTTCAAAAACGGCTCAAAGCCAGTGTTTTGTATGGATTGATATTGGTCTTTTTATTCATAAGAAATTAAATAGCACTTTAGTGTTTATTGAGGCTTTGTTATGGTTTGTTTCTGATTTTGCCGAAGTGTTGGGCATGTCAGCAAGACGTTATTAGTGCTAAGTGCGGTAGAGTGATTGAGTGAGATTATAGTCTATTGAGGTACATGACCTCTTGTGCCAGTTTTCAGCCCGGAGCTTGCAAGCCCCCTGTGGCTATATCACTCACAAAGCACTGGAAATTAAATATTGCATTGTACAAACCAACAAAATTTGCCTAAAGTAAGTATGAGAGGGGCAAATTTTCTTTTTACAAGATTTTCACGTCTCCTTTTTTGAATTATCGCATGAGGCTCTCTCTGCAGCTTGAACCAAAGAGACTTGGCTAAAGGTTCATATGAACATAGGGTTGTAAGATCTTAAGTTTTCTGTGCTAGACTAGACAGCCCTGGTCACTAAGTGATATGGAAAAAGGCAATATTAATAAATAGACTCGTGTGATAGGGTAAGCCTATAGGCCTACAGTGCATGCCCGGTACTCTCCTTTAATGTTTTAGGATTGGTATCTCTGTTGGTAGTCTGATGGTTATCACCAGGGTCTGAATTGATATAGGCTAGGCCTATATGACTTTAGAAAAGAAATGACATTAAACTGGTTTTACTGTACGAAATTCAATAAGAATGCTCTCTTATAACGCAATAATTCCAATTACATGCAGTTTTATAAGGCGCTATTAAATATTTTATATTTTGAGTTTTCTTTTCAATCTTTCAAATATCCTTTCCCAGCCTCTTATCATACAGGGTCTGGAGCCAGTTATCTATCTTCTGTCAAACTGTTTGGAGTCTGAATCAATCATCATCTTCTTCAGTCCTGTTGTTAACAGACAATTTTTATCAAAAGATTTATGAGATGTTTGGTTATAGGAGGAGTTTGTCGGCAGAAATTAGACATCTGCGAGATAGGGCTATGCGATTTCATTTGCAAAACGGATAAAGACGTTGAAAAAAATATATAGTGAATCTGCCTGTTAGGTTTTCCCCATTGCAAAAGATGGAATTGTGGAATTGTGTTGGGCTTCGAGTGATTGCACAATCCCAGGGGCGTTCCTAGGGTATTTGGCACCCATGGCAGGGGTCAGAAAATTATACTAGGTTAACAAATCTTTAATTAGCAGTATTTGTTGTTTTATTGACACAAGATCAGTGGCGTCGCTAGGGTTGGTGTCACCCAGTGGGGTAAAATCGTGGTGTCACCTATTTAGACTTGGGACCTCTTCTAAATCTTCCTTATTTTTTCCTTCTCAAATGCTGTGACAAGCAAAATAAGGTCATACTTTTTTGGTGTCACACCCCCCGCCCCTAGGTGGTGTCACCCGGTGCGGTCCGCACCCCCGCTGCCCCGCAACCCCTCACGACGCCACTGCACAAGATTGAAACTACCGATGCACTTTTCTTGCTGTTATTGATATGAACTGGTCCATGATGTGCTCAAAGTCGGTTTTCTCAGTTTCTTCTCTTTCTATGCTGAGTAGGGTAAGATCACAGTTTTTTTCACCCCTCAATTGGCGCCCAGGGCATTTGCCCTATCTGCCATGCCCTAAGTACGCAATAAACCTCTGTACATTCGTTAGGAAGCATATTTTAGATTTGTTTTGAAATCTGGCTTCCAAATAGATTATTGTAAGACTTCAAGGTTGGTGGAATGGTCTAACAATAGTCAGCTTACGTAGAAGTCTTTGGGCTTTTAACAATGGCATTAATGGGTTAAGCAGTATTTTATACACGCCCAGTGGTTAATCTGGACTCGGGGGGGACTGACAAGGTCGGGGGAAATCAGCTAGGGATCTTGGGAGAGCGCTGTAAGTTGATATAGTATGCCAAAATTTCCGGGGGAATTTGAAATTTCCGTGGGAAAATTGCCCTTTTCTCCCGGAAACGGCCTAGATTAGGCCTGTACAGGCCCGATAGGGTAGGGGAAATCCCCCACCCAACCACAGAATTCCCCCAAATCCCAGTACTGACACACATTTTTGCATTGAACTGTGTCTTTTCCCCTCCGGTCAAATCAACCCCCACCCAAAGGCCTGGAGTCTGGACAAAACACTGGTGTTACGTAGGCCTAAGTCTGCTACAGGCTCCAATCTGGAAATACAAACAGGCGAGAACCACTATTAACGAACCATATTGCAGCTTATTTTACTTGAAATATATTTCAAGTATAATACAGAGTTACAGACCCATTGTTGCCGGTAAGCAAGTAAGCAATATCTCATAAACTTATATAGCGCAGGTCTTGTCGACTGACGCTGCTCTCATCAGCTGTGATTTTCTCGGCTTAGTCTTTTACGACCGTTTCCGTTCTGTGGACACATAAAACTGGAGATTATACGACGCGCCTAATCTTTATCTGGTATATTGCCGGGTCACGTGACTGGCTATTAGCGTCTCTGTTATAATAATAATTACGAGTATATCGCTTTATCAGAGGGCCGTTGATTTCTCTCGGCGTGACGACGGCGCCACGTGTAATTGACGATAGACTGACGGAGCCAATGGAGGGATTGAGAACTCGATGGGTATGGATACGGTCCTAGTCACCGTCCTACGGTGCGCTGTTTTGATGTTGGCTGCCACAAGGCCAGACGTTTCAAAGGTCGCCAGACAGACAGACAGACAGACAAAGGGAGAGGAGAGGGAGAGCGAAAGAGAGACAGACAGAGAAGGAAGGGAAGGGAGGGAGCAAGGGAGGTAGTGATAGCAAAAGAGAGACAGAGAGCAAAAGAGAACGAAACAGAGACAGCGAGACTGAGAATGATAGAGTAGGGAATCAGTCTGGGTTTGTTGAAGACTGTTACCGAGGACAAGCTTTCCACAGACGCATGCTGGATCTTGTAGAGTCGGCGGCACGGCGGGATTCATCACGATGCTGCTTCCGACTTTGAGTCTTAGACTGTTAAAGATCTTTGGAAAATGGAGTAAGTCATAGACAACGAGCAGTTATATACCAGCTGGATGTTAATTTAAGAAACTGCTGAAGTGTGGGTAAGAACTGTACGATCAGATAGGAATCAGAAGATGACCTGTAAGATAGGGTGAACATATCAGATGAGTGAGATAAAGATGATGTCTGCAATATTATTTATGAAATCGTGTTCTTGTGTTATGCTTATGACATTTTGCAGGCAGTGGCGTACTTAAGGTAGGGCAGAAGCCCTGGCGCCACTTGAAGGGGTGCCAGAAAACCTCTGATCCTGCTCTACGTAGAAAGAGAAGAAACTGAGAAAACTGACTTTAAGCGCATCATAGACCAGTTTGCGTCAGTAAAAACAAGAAAAGTGCATCAGTAGTTTTAATCTTGCATAAATAAAAATCAAGATTTGCTAATTAAAGATTTCTTAATTTGCTAGTTTTAATTTTCTGATGACCTCTGTCCCATCCCATGGGCGCCAAATACCCTAGGTATACGGACCTATTTGCAGAAGTAGCCGGTTAAAGTCTCTTTCTAGGCTCGACTTTTTAAAAGACACAAATTGTATGGGTATATCTAGGTGTTTGAACTGCATAATATTAGGGTTATGTGGAAACGTTGGCACCCTCTTGTGCTTGACCTTTGGTTTAGATGTGGTAGCAGAGGTTGTTGAACTATATCCGATAAGGTCATATACCAGTGGAGTACTACCGTTCACAGCTGGATCGACTGGGATATCCAGTTGTTTTATACCAAGCACCTCTTGGTTCATGGCAGTAATTGGACTATAAGTTTGACATTGCTGTCTAGATTGGGGTTGCATTGTGGCATATATATATATATATATATATATATATATATATATATATATATATATATATATATATATATATATATATATATATATATATATAAGAGTTCTATGCTTTTTGTCATTTTAAAGAGTTGAGTTGAATGGCTCTTCTAAGTTCTTTCTTGGTCTTTATCTATACTTTTATTTTATAGAGACTACTGAAAGCAATGAAAGATTTTATATGTAATAACTTTTGCATATTTTCTCTTTATAAACTTTGTCACTTGGAATTAGATTAGTCTATTTATCAGTTATCATCAGAATCAATTGCATATATCTAAAATAGATAATTAATAGCAGCTTAGTATTAATAATAATTACGGTATACCTGCCAGTGTATGGCCAGGGCCGCCGAGAGAAATTCCGGGCCCCTGTGCAGAGTACCCGCGGGTCCCCTAGAAAGTTTGAGATCTGTTGATTACCTTTTTTGCTTGTCAGCATCAGCAAGCAATGTCTTCGACGGGCCCTCATCTAACCCTAACCCTAACTTACCCCTAACCCGCCCGGGGCCCCCAGGCCTACAGATCGCCGGGCCCTGTGCATTTTCCTCCCTCTCGGCTGGCCTGCATATGGCAGCCATTTGGAAAATGACTTGTAAATACAAACGTTTGATGTACCGTAATTGTCACGACGTTAGTTACAAGCTTAATATTCATCTTACCGATGGCTTCTTCAATCCTGAGTTAGGGTGTTGTTATAGTGGCGCAATGGGTTATAAGATTGGCCTCTGGAAACGGTTGACTTGGGGGAGGGGGCATTAGTCACAGGGCAGCATTTCCACTTAGGTTGATGAATTATTGAACTGTGGTTCACTTTATAAATACACTTCACTATGCAAACTAACATATTATGGAAAGTTACTAAGATATTCTCCAGATCATCGTCGTCATCATCATCATCATCATCATCATCAGTGGCCATAGACGCTCCACACAAATCAGCCAATGTATCTCCGATCGTTACTGACTGTTCAAGACAACCAGCACTCAACGAGGTCATCTGATGCAGTGGCGTAGCGTGACTTTTGGGGGCCCGGGGGGCATCTTTGCCATGGGGGCCCCAAAGTTTCGTGCTGACGAGCAAAAAAAACGTCATCACCTTTTTTATCCTGACGAGCAAAAAAAAGGTCGTCAGCACGTTCATTTCTAGGGTTAGGGTTGTTAGGGTTAAGAAGTTAGGGTTAACCCTAACCTAACCCTAGCTTAGACCCCTCTTTGGGGGCCCCCCGCCCGGGGGGCGGTCAACAAAGTGCCCCCCCGCCCCCCCCACGTTACGCCACTGATCTGATGCTACTACTCTTTACATACCCTATAGCAGGACTACTACTGGAAAACGTGCTTTTTCTGTCGCCGGACCCAGACTTTGGAATTCTCTGCCGGTACAGGTCCGCCAAACTGATTGTCTTACTACCTTCAGGTCTAGACTTAAAACACATCTATTCCTGACTGCATATCCGCCTTAACCTGGAATCTGGAAGTACGGACTGACCTTTGGATTACAACCTCGATTCACCACGGACAATGATTCACGACTACGATTATTCACTGAAGCGACCATCGACTGGTGCAGATCTGTAGGTCTACTACTACAGTGGCGCTAAAGAAGTCTCTACTACTACTACTACTACTAGCCTACTACATAGAGGGCACATCGACATTGTGGCAGTGACACAGTGGCACATATATTGTAATTTGTAACTATACGAGTTCTTGCTTTTTGTAATTATAAAAAGTAGAATAGCTCTTCTTTCTTGAACTTTATCTAAAGACAGATCGCCGGGCCCGGTCCATTTGCCCCTCCCCCTCTCCGACAAGCAAAGAAGCTTGTCAAGGAGCTTTTCGTAAATTCATCTCTTCGATGATGCTACTTACCCCCTCCCCCTTCACAGTGCCTCAACGATTTTGTGCAACTTCCACGACCGGTCCCAGCCACAATAGGTGGAGTCGGTGGAGTGGTGGATTTTTTACGACTTGCCGGTAATCACCCATCAAGTATTTGGTCAGAAACCAGATCACAAAAATCCTTTTAATCGAGGACTAACAATGAAAGAGAAAACAACGCGATGACGTCATCGCGTTGCCAGACCACTTGACTCTTTGTCATAGTCATCGTATTGACTTTCATTTACCGTAATACACAACAGCTGCGTCTGCCGGGAGATGCTGGCATTATCTCACGCGAATGGTGTTTGTCCTCAGTTGTCGCCGGGTCTAATTCTGGGCTGGTCCAGTTATTGGCCAACGAATATAGAGCAACCGCGCGGAAAATAAGCAGAAAATGTAGTATATATTTATATAGAACCCGTATATTAACAAATGGTTTGCTGATGTAGACAAGGTAGTGAACGCTTTCAGAGAAAAAAACGCGCGCGCGCACACACACACACACACACACACATAATGAAGAGGGTATATGTATAATATATAATATAATATAACAAGGTTTAAAGTGGTTCAGTAGGGACTGCCCTGTGTGAGAACCACTGTTGCTCCCGTCCAATCTAATATCCTAAACTACTGAGGTTTATTTTGAACTCGTTTAAGTTGTAGCCGTTACTATCCTCTCATCCAGTTCATTCTATCTGTCCACCACTCTTGCACTAAAATGCTGTTTATGTCTCCCAACCCGTTTCTTGAACAGTTTCATGCTGTGTCCTCTGGTTCGATCATACTGCTTCATTGTAAAGAATCTTTCCTTTGGCATTTCCACTTTGTTAGGTTAGTTTATGATATTCCTTGATCATCTTTGTTGCTCTGTGTTGCACTCTTTCTAAGGTCTCTATGTCTTTCTTCAGGAATGGACACCATGCTTGAACACAGTACTCTAAAAGGTGATTGGCTGTCTTCGTTGTGACTTGTGAACGAAAGAATATCAATCTATAAGTTATTATTGTAGCACGTATTCGCCAGACGGTTAATTTAGAATTAGTTTGTACACCTTCAATTTTTGCTAAAATATAACAGATTAAACTAAGTATATAGGCCTAATATATTTATAGTAATAATAACAATAATAATAATAATAATAATAATAATAATAATAATAATAATAGGACCTACTTCGACAATAAGTGGATTTAAAAGAGTTTATAGATTCTTCATGTGTTCAAAACCACTGTCAACCATACATCCCTGCATTCCAACTTCCGTTTGACCGTTACCGCTATTAACTTTGATTTTACAAAACATAAGACGAACACAATTCGCAGTGACGGTGGGGGAGTGATGTTGAAAATATGCCATTTGCGTACGTACTATATGGATGAGCCCCAAATAAACGTTCGTCATAGAGTTCTTAAATACATTCACGTATTCTCTTTTATCATTCTACATAACCCATACTTTCATTAATCAGTGGTGCTGTGGAAACTTCATGACCGTTCGGTCCGTTCCCAGCCAGAATAAAGGTTGCCCGACTCTCCATGCCCGTGGCTAAGCCAATGAGAATAATAATATAATATAATATAACAAGGTATGCGACTGTGTATATTTTTATGCCCTCGGTACGTCGAGGGAGAAAGAGAGGAGGGAAGATAAGTTGTATAGGTCTTTTGATTCTTTAGGCCTTAAAGCCATGTCGCATATCTCATTATCCCAATATGAATAATGAAATGATTGTTGTGATTTTGTTGCCTACATAAAAAAGCAGAAATTGATATAGTATTAGACACTAGAGTAGGGTCCACTCATGGCGAGGAAGAATTATATTTTCAAGGTCATCATGTTGTACGCCTTCAGGCCAATCCACCGTTCCATATTAGACCTAGGGCTTTGATTTCCTAGGGCTTTGATTTCTATCCTAGATATAAAAAGCTGAAATCAATGGCTGATGCTTGTGTAGCACTATCACAGTCCTGCATTCATTGGAGTTGCCAGAATGTTTAATGGGGGTGATTGAGGGGGGCGATACCATTTTGCAAAATTTTCTGGGTAACCTTATTTTACAAGTTTTCGGTGGACACTCCGGATATTTCCTTTTGTGTTCTGTGTCTAACGGTTAGCATCCAGAAAGTTTGTGAACAATTTGTCCACCATTTTAACGTTTGCTATCTTAGATAGGATGGTGAATAGGTTTACAGCATGAATTTTTCTTTAATCTGGGGTGGTTTTGTCCCCCGTTTTCCCAAACATACCCATAAAGTTTGCATTCAAGTGTCTGGACGGATGGCAGTTTTTTTTTTTGGGGGTTGCTTAACTTTGGGGATTTTATCAGACAAATGAGGTAATTATGTAGCAGTATCCTGGAGTATCCAGATACAGATATCACGTGTGTGCCACGTCCTATGGATGGGCACACGGGGCAACCAGTACCAACCACGCATCCTGCACTGCACGTCAAATTAGTGTAGACAGAGTATGGGATGTTGATTGGTTTCAACTTTCAAGCGGTTATTTCCGGTTTGGTTATTTCCGGTTTGGTTTTGCAGTTTCCGGGGTGTCAAATTTGTTTACCCATCGGCAACTGTTTTCCTTTGTTTCTTTGTTGGGTGCGGGGAATTTCCTAATTTGTATAAATAACCCTACTGTCACAGTCTGAACGGTTATAATTGTATGTTTGTACATGTGTACATGTACACTGTATATGAGCTGGTTTTCGGACAGTTAAGGTTATGCAACCGCCTGTGCTCTTGTGGGGTGGGTGGGTGGGGTAGGGAGGGTTATTGCTCTGTGTGGAAAATAAGACATGTGAATCTGCATGTATGGTGTATGTGTTTTTGTATACCCGTATATGCCGTATAACCATATATATATAATTATATATATATATATATATATATATATATATATATCATATTCTTATCAAAAGGGTTTTATTATCACCTCGGATACAGAATCTGGAAGTTGTATCATGTATGAACTGTTTGCAATTGGACACTCCATTGTAATAATAATTTGTCGGATTTTTAAAAGCTGGCTAGAAATAACTGGGTTTGTCCGCCTTTCCCCTCAGAATCTACCTTTCAGCTTTATTCCTTCCTCTTCGACTATGGTAAAAAATTTAGTGGGCCCAGCCGCGTACAAAAAAAGGTTTTGACTCAATAAACAGATGCGAGGTAGATTTTCAGAAATTAATATTAATATCCCCTCTCTAATGAAGAACCAGGTAGGCTAATGAGATGGTAGACTTCAAGTTGGCTGTAGTTGTCCCTACATTTGCCTCAAAATCATGAACGGATTTTAAATGCTATCTATAATTTATATTATAAAGCCATGAAACAAGACAAACGGACAGATTGGTTTGCTTGGCTAGCCTGACTGGCTGGCTGGCTGGCTGGCTCAAAGATGAGGAGACGAAAGAAAAAATGTATTGACCTTGATAGAATTGAATTTCCTGAACGCCCAGACATATGTGTTGTCAATTATAAAATCGCAGTCCAATAGTCCAAGTAGTATTTGAATATACCGGTAAGAACTTTTTTAATGTGTCCCTCAGGTAGTGCAGCTTGTACCTCGTGAACCGGACCACAGATGTATTGATCATAGGATCTGCAGGCATAATTGTTGGATGTTGCAGTAGGTTTTGATTGTAATTTACCAGACTTTGTTGCCATGTACAGAAGAGGTTTTAGAGGATCTCTCTCTCGAAATATATTTCTGTATCTGTTTTTTCATTCGGGTTTTGTCAAAGCGACTTTCAAAATGTCGTACCATTGGCCTGCTAGACCTGTTCTGTAGTCATCGTACCATGACGCACAGTAGTATGACATTGGTAATATACCGTAATCAGGCTGTAATTCATTTACATACATGATTTGTTACGTATGCTATGCAGAAAAATCAATGCAATACATATGTGAATGTTTCTCAGTGGGATATCCGTGTTATAATACATACACTGTAGAATGTAGATATGGATCATTGAAGCCTTGTAGGAATTTGGGTCCATACATGTGACAGTCAGTCAGCCAGCCAGTCAGTCAGTCAACCAGTCTGTCTGTCTGTTTCTCTGTATGTCTCTTTCTGAAACTATATTATGTATATTTTATGTCTAAGATTTTTGAAACTGATTGAAGGTGTGAATTATAATAATACTCTGACACATGAGGCAAATGTTTGTACATTTTCAAGAACATATATGTATATCTTATCTTATGCAGAAATAATTTATATATATATATATATAATTTTTATACATACATATACAGTATGTATGTATGTGTGTGTATGTGTGTGTGTATGTGTGTGTGTGTGTGTATATATATATATATATATATATATATATATATATATATATATATATATATATACTTACACATATGCATATATATATATATATAGGACATCCTAAGGATGACTCCTGAGGGCTGTTGAAATGGAGATGAGTGCCGCACTATGAGCACTAGGGATTCTGGAAGGAGGAAGGACCTTGATTATTATTCTGCCTTTCTGAATTGCTGTTTAATTGAATTTTTCCTTATTTATTTAACTTTTAGATTCTTCGCTAATTGTAGAGCGGCTGACGAAAAGAGCCCTGAATCTGACTTTGAAGGCTTGATAGTTTGAATTATCTGTGATAAATGATACGATACACATTGGGCAGATATCCAGGAAGGCTGGATCAGTTGAAGGAGTACATCCGAAGCTGCACGATGCAAGTGTGGCGCGCGTAGATATGTCCTTTGGCAAAATCGTCCGCAAAATCGTCAAAAAGTGGCTGAAGAGGGACACCGAACCTGCGACACCCGAACCGTCGATCGACTACGGTCTCAACGAGGATCAGAGCCTCAACCGCCTCAGTCCCGAACCTTGCATGTTCTGCATCGAATCGGATGGCGCCTGCAGCGGTGATCTGAACCGCAACGTTCACTTATCGGACGCGACTGGATTTACTGGCGATGGCGGACATTGGAAATGCATCGAGTACGGCTTCACGGATCTGTCGAGTCCGTTTGCGAGCGAGTCGACCGAGCGTTCCTGTGACGCGGCATGTCGCTCGAGTCAAGCGCCTGCTCCGGTGTGCGTCTGCGAGGCGTGCTATATATTCAGAGGTCCTAATCTGCCATCCGCAATTTCGATATCGCCGAGAATTGCCACTCCTGCCGCCGCTGCTGCTGCTGGCCAGCCCATCGCGGACGCTGATTTCGCGGAGGAAGAATTCTGCCCGTATCGATGCGATGTCAACGTGGACTCAAGGTTCACGTGTGGCAAATTCTTGAAATCTGGAGTCACGTCGAGTGAGATGGAAAATTGTGGAGATGGTTGTAGGAAAAGTTCAGTTTCATTGGTAAGTTTGCTAGAACCTCATGTTTTCACTGCAGATTGTATTGCTACTATAGTATTTTCTTTTTAGTTTCATTTTACGCATTATAAATTTATGTTATAAAATAAATTACCCGGCACCCTTTAATGATTAACTTAATAAATATGCGTGGAAGCGTTATAAAATAAATTACCCGGCACCCTTTAATGATTAACTTAATAAATATGCGTGGAAGCGCTATTTTAGGTCGATTTGAATGAGTGAAATTCTTAACGTCTCGGATTGGATTGGTTATCATTGAACAAGTGCAGACATCAAAAGTATTTTAATGATTGTTTAAAGTGCCGTTGCTCAACACTGGCATGCAGACAGGCAGGCAGGCAGGCGGACAGACAGACAGACAGACGAACAGACGGAGATGTATGTGGACTCGTCTGCAGACATGTTCCTGGTCACGTTTATAGTCTAGTTAAAAGCTGATGCCAGCTTGACCAACTTCACAGTAAAAGTTTAGCCTTTGTCTGTGACCCTATAAGTACGTCCTCAAGTACGTTTACAGTGCAACTATGCAAAGTTTTATATACGCTTATGCATACATTACCTATATACGCTGTCTCCAGAAAAAAGGGAGGACTTTGATAATTATGAAAACCAATATCGATAACCGATATTTATAACCTTTTTTTATTCCAGACCTTATTTCAATTCTAATATGAAATTAAATTGAAAATATGATCTTCATTTGAAAACATTTTGTTTGTTTGTCGGCACAATCGGTGACAGAGAAAATTACGTCAGCCAATAAATAGACAGAAAACTGTAAATCTGTGACAGCTGACCGCAAAAGTTACAAACTGCTCAAATGAGTGAACGGATTCTAATGAAAATTAATAATATTATTGTGGCTAATGACACAAATAGATGTCTCTTTATGTGCTTAAAATTTTGTCTAAATCGGTGCAAATTCCAGGTAGTTGTTGCGTTGTCTAGGGGTTCCCTTTTTTCGGGCACAGTGTACATAATTACATGTACCATAGGTACTAATATATTGGTATAATTTGATGTACCTGTAAGACTGTAAGTAATATATGCATCTGGCTGGGCCTAAGTTAATTAAGTTTTATTGCCTGTGTATGTATCAGTATTTAGCCACCATACATATATATCTTCTGTGTCTGTCTGTCTGTCTGTCTGTGTGTGTGTGTGTCTGTGTCTGTCTGTCTGTCTGTCGCGAATGATTGCTCGGTACCGAGAAGGTCATTGACCCTGAAGAGACTATAGTGCAGCACTTGCAGACGAGTGCATCGGTAAAATATGCACTGAAAGGTCTTCCAGACATTTCGCTCCTAGCTGGATACTGGATGCTGGATACTTACTGGATGCTGGATACTTATCGTCTCCATCCGTTCGGGTGCCAAGGTCCCTTGAGTCAAGAGACTCAAGACAGACTCTGGTTGACTCCGTTGAACTCGTTGAACTCGAGTCTGAATTTGTAGACTCACGATCGAGCTTGCATTACATTACATTACACTGTTCAGTGTAAATATACCGGGTAATGTATTGTAACGAACTTAATTTATATAGCGCTCGTGTGCAGTGTGCACTTAATTCCTAGAAATTGACTTTTTCTCCACCTCTGCCCTGTGCGTTCCTGCGACCAACCAGTTGTTGCTGTGCGTGTTTTGACGTTTGTGTGCAGCTGCTTTGTCAGGTAGTTATGATATTTGTCGATTGGCCGTTGTGTTCCAGGGTTTAACCGCAAAGCCGTAGCTAGGGTTTTCGGCGCCCGGGGCAAGATTCATATTTTGCGCCCCTAAATTCCGGTGCCGACCTTTTTTTAGTCGTCATACAGTTTACTTGTCCATTTTCAGGGCTGATGACCTTTTCCTTTTTTAAAAATTATCCAAAGCTATTTTTTATTTATTTTTTTCACATCCAAAATGCGCCCCCCACCGGTCGGCGCCTCGGGCGGCTTGCCCCCTGCCCCTAGCTACGGCTCTGTTTAACCGCACCCTCTTTTCCATACTCACCTCCTCCATACTCACCTCCTCTGTGAAGATTGAATAATTTCTAGACTGTCCGACTCCCACCCCACTGGAGGTCGACAATTTTGGGGTGGGAGTAGTCCAACACCAGGGGCGGCGGTCAAATGGTGTTTTGCATTTACAGCTACGTCCCCCACATCCAGTGGCGGCTCCAGGATTTGGCAAGTGGGGAGGGGGGATTCGGGTGGTAACTTCTAAGCATGGGGGCCAACTACTTTTCATAAACCTGGACTTGTCTAGTTGCTTAGAATGAGTGTACTAAAGCCACTGTGGGAGGGGGCAGACATGCAATATGGAGCACGGGTCCCACTATGGGTCCGCCTCCGTCCTTGGCGGCCAGAATATTTATTCTGCGAATTGGGGGGGACACAGAATTCTTGTCCCTTTTTAAAAGTCTTATGATCCGAATAAAAAAATGTGCATTATCCCTGTCAATCGTGATTATCCTCCTCTCCGTTCCGCTGCAAGCGAGCATACTGCCGAAGTTTGTTGCTGTTTTGACTTATTGAGTCCTGGCGAACATGAAAGAGGCACTGACGGAGCCAGCCAGAGTAGTCAACTGACTGGTGAGATCAGCGGCCCGGTGGGGGTGGGGTGGGGGTAGGGGTGGGAGGTAGGGAACCGAACTACCAGACGGTTTAATTGCCGGCGATTGCCTTGCAACCGAAGTACCGTTGTCTGTTAATTTTATCTTGGCGCCCGCAGTTAACTAAGTCGTCTCGCAATCGTCTGCTGCCCACCGGCCAATGGATCGGAATCTCGTCTGCTTGGCTGGGGTGGGTGGGTGAGGGAAGAGAGGATTATCGAGGTTACGAGCAGGCCTGTGCTAGTACTATTCTCCAGTAGTCAGTGTAGTAGTAAACAGAGAAAGAGACAGACAGACGGAGACAGAGAGAGAGAGAGAGAGAGAGAGAGAGAGAGAGAGACAGAGAGAGACAGAGAGAGAGAGAGACAGAGAGAGACAGAGAGAGACAGAGAGACAGAGAGACAGAGAGAGATAGAGAGAGACAGAGAGAGAGAGACAGAGAGAGAGAGAGACAGAGAGAGAGACAGAGAGATGCGCGAATGCATCCAGGGACCGTTTGACGCGATTCGTTGACAGGCGGATTGAGAGGGGAGGGGAAAGAGGGAGGAGAGAGAAGCCGAGAGAAGGGGCGTTGTTGTAAGAAAAGGGCATTTTTCGCTTGCGCAGGTGGGCAGGCATTTCAAATGTTCAAGGGCATCAGATTGGACGCCGTTATGAGTGGAGTGGAGTGGAGTGGGGGTTAGAAAGTCTAGGAGATTTTTACTTTTGCAACATTTTTTACAATCGTAGTAATGTTAATCAGTAAATCTGTAATGCATGCGTCACCTGATCACGGCAGAAGTATGCGGCCAAATGGAAGGGTTTCGGACGAAGAAAGAGGCGGGTGGTGATATTTTAAAAATTATATTGAATCGAATTCATTGTCTTTATGACTGCGAATGAATTTGACTGTGTGGCATTAAAAGCGCATGTGTGTGTGTGTGCGTGCGTTTAGGCGAAACTGGTTTTGCTGTTTCGTCACAACCAGAGCCAGTCAAAAACACATTGGACAATGGACATACACTTAACTTTTAAGCATTGCATATTTAACAGCACGCAGGATAGATCTGAGACTTTAAATTGAATTTAAAACATTAATGCGTTAATTATGGCGCCATGGAAGCTATTGATTGAACAGAAAGATTAAATACAACAGTAGAACTTCAGTGTAACTTACTTAGCGGGTCTGTAAAATTGAGTACGTTATATCCGAAGTGCGCTATATATATATATCCAATACCATCCAATGTGGACAGTGGTAGCGTCACAAGGCTTTCAGTTAACGTTAATGTTTTTTTCTGGTCCATGAAATTCAAGTTAGCAAGGTTTTACTGTATATGTGTACATTGGCGTAGCCACGGGGACAGGGCCCCCTATTCTGGATGGGGTCAGTCGTGGGATCTGCCCAAAGCCGTTGAGAAATTTTCCGGGGGGAGGGAGGATGATTGCTATTGATGTGCCAAGAGCTAACCTGTGACGTTGTTGCTTGTGTAGTTATTTTTGATCAAAAATGTCAATGTGCCCCCCCTCTCCCATATTCCAGAACCATTACTACGCACGGGTGGTGTATTTTCAAGTAATGCATAAATGTAGCATTTCAGGGGACTGTTGAATTTGCCTGGTGCTAAGTGGATTTCACATTGACAGAAGTTGAATTTGTATCAATTTGATTACTAGTGAAAAAATCTATAATTACTGTGATACTACTACTGCTACTACTACTACTACTACTACTACTACTACTACTACTACTACTACTACTACTACTACTACTACTACTACTACTACTACTACTACTACTACTGACGACGACGACGACTACTACTACTACTACTACTATGACTACTATGACTACTACTACTACTACTACTACTACTACTACTACTACTACTACTACTACTAATAATAATAATAATAATAATAATAAGGTTTAGAGCGGTTCAGTAGGATTTTCCCTGTGTGAGAACCAACTATGTTTGGCCCATGGATCCATTCATTGCCATTATGGTCTTGCTTTGTAATTATCTGTTTCGTTGTTGCTTTAGACATCTACCACCAGGCAAATCCATTCCGCTTCAGATGAGAAACAACATCTCGCAGGTAACACGGAGCAGCAGCAGCAGCGGCGGCTACCTGAGACAATCTGCCCGACCGCCGACCTGCCCGTCTCCGTCGCTCTGTCCCTGGACGGCGAGGAAGGCTACGCGAGGAGCCAGCGACACCTGCGCGGCGGTCGGAACCGACGTTACTACTACGACGCCGCCAAGATTCGCTTCCACCCCCCGCCGAATAAGACGATCTGCCACGTGACTGAGTGCCGAAACAACAGCAACGTTGTGTCCTAGACTGTTATTATTATTATTATTTATTATTATTATTATTATTATTATTATTATTATTATTATTATACGGCCCGTCGTTTTCTTTCTGTGATATATTCGAATGTCCGGATGACGTCATTGACGTCTGCCGCGTCGACGACGCAATGGCGGGAGTGGACGCGCATGCAGACGAGAGCGTGTTCCTTCGGTGGTCGCGTGACGCAGACGTGACGGCGTCGTGGTTTCGGAGAGAAGATACGATATTGAGTGAGCGAAACTGATAATGTCTTGGCAAAATTGCACGTTTTTGCGGACAGTGTCGTCAGATTTCTGATTTCTTTTCGAGATTTAGTTTTTTTGTCTGCAGAGCACCAGTGTTGTTGTTGTTGTTATTATTGTTCGAAGTGTTCGCCGGTTTTTCTTCTTCTTGCGGCCAGTTTGTTTGTTGTTTAACGATCGAAAAGTCGAACTGATTGTATAATCATTTCGTGTATTTATTTCGTTCTTCGACATCTGCGCGTCTACTGAGCTGGATGCTGAGTGTGTCACGTGACTGCCATTTCTGTAAGACAAAGACAGAGGAAAGGCTTGAAAACGTATATTTTTCGACACCCTGATCATATTATCGTGATTCTGACGGTTGTATATCCACTACCCAGAAGTATAGACAATAAATCAGACATTCTACAAGTGGTTGTACATTGCAGGTGCCCGTGAGTAAGAAGAAAATTTTGCGAGTATGGTTTACAACTAGAACAGTGACTACGTGATAAATATCATCACCTCTGTCATGTTGGATTCATTACTTCACCGTTGAAATTTTTCGAAGGAGACTGCTCCTACAGTGGTGACATCGCGCAACAGAAATTAACGATCGAGTTTTAGCGAGCACCCAGATTAGGAGACGAATTTGGGGGAGATGTCCCTTTTTTCTTAATCACTGTGAATTTAATTTCCTTTTCAGCTTGGTGCTTGCCCATCGCTTGCAAAAACAGGGTCATTTTTTCACTTAATATGACCCCTACAAGCCTGGGAACATTTTCTTTTTGAATATATACACAGGGACTGTGCACCCACAGGCATTTTTTTCTATGCCAGGCTGAAATTTGTAATTGCTACGTGCAGCGTCGATTCCAGGAATTCTTGGTGGGGGATGAAAAAAATTTATATGAAGCTGGTGGGGAGATGCAAAGTGAAGAAGAAACAAAGAGAAAAAAGGTCACTGTTAGTGTTATGCCCACTAAATGTTAATAAACCTTGCCAAAAGAGGTCGACAAGCAAAAAAAGGTCATTTGCAGTATTTTTACTAATTCTTTTGTAAAAACCCACTGAAAAATAGGTTGACAAGCAAAAAAGTTCACCCGGAAGTTCCGGAACCCCGGTGGGGGGATGCATCCCCAGTCATCAACTGGCTATGTGTTGTGTTTGATTCTTGAGTACCATCATGAATTTTGAGGTCGCAGTATCTCGCTAGAAACCAAGACTGTCTTGCTTTTTCGACGATGTATTATTGTCTCTTGTGTGCCCTTAATACCTTGGCCTTCTCGCAACCAATGCAGTCCTTGAAGTCTCCAGTAATAATAACCAAAGCAATAACTATACTGTTGAATATTTTCAGTGCCACGTTATAGTGTCATAGAATGTTAGATACAGTATCTGGAACATCGGTTCTTGACTCATATTTTGGAGAGTATACTGTGTATTTTCCACCCCTTTATTTTACCACAAAGAATAATGTTTTAAGGGCGAATATTATTCAGTCGAATTCGTTTATACTTGTGTCAAACTGTTCACCTGTGCTATTGAATGAAGAAAATATTGCCAGTGTGTGTGTGTGTGTGTGTGTGTGTGTGTGTGTGTGTGTGTGTGTGTGTGTGTGTGTATTCGATCAGCTACTTCTTACCAAAAATCATATTCTACAAGGACCGTTATGTAAAGCCCATTAAACAAGAGAAAATGTACTTGTATTTCACCCTATGGAAATTATTGAGACAAAAAAATCAGTTAAATTGTTCCAAAATTTTGGAAATGTTGCAAAAAAATTTCCAAGAATCATTATTCAGAATTAATCTATTCTATTATCTTTGAGAGAATGTGCATTGCATCAGGCACTGTGACTATATGTGCATTTGACTGTAAACTCACGTGTGACAATTTGGAAGAAATTCAATTTACAAGATACTGATAGACGTAATGTAAATGTAACTTCATGTTGAAGTTGTAAATGAATGTTATGCATCTACGACACCAGGCTTCTATGAAATGACAAGGCCATTTTTTTAATGGACAAAAAGGTTTGTTTTCTAGCAACTTGTATTATTTGCAATATTTGAAAGCTATAGAATTCAATGCTACAGAATTGTACCGGTAGTTATTCTGATGGGTGTTTAATATTGTGAAGAATTCCTAATAAATGCAATGACCTGTATCAAATACATGTTTGAAATTATCCTCAGTGAGAAAAATAGATGGGACATATGACCTTACATTCTTACTCAAATTTTAGGAGTTTAGAAATGAGGTACGTTCTCAGTGATGATGTATGCATTCTTATTTGAGATGAAAAGCAAATTTACATGTGATGATTGCTGTTAGTGTTTGGCATAATATTCTCTTCTTATGGAACAGAGTTTTTGCTCAAAGGTTTGACCAAACTTTCAAACTGGAATATTGTAGTAAATTCTTGGGACAAACATTCATTTGAAGGGAATCTAATTTTTGCGAGGTTAGATTGTATTTTGACCGGTTAAAATTTTTTCCTACGAATAGACGACGTTGGTATTGAAACAGGCATAATAACTCAAACAGCATTTTCATTACATGAATTCAAGTGTCCAAGGCCTGTAGACAGGTGTGTTGCCTTGGTCGAGAGCATATTTAATATATTTTTACAGTCTGTTTTCACAGCATTACGGTATGTGTATGCTTTATTAGCATTCGCATTGCATGGTATGCTGCAATTTTCAATACCGGTACTTGCATGTAGCAAAATCAATTTTGTTTTGTCATTTCGTAAAGACTGGCCAGAAACTGTCGACCAACCAGCTTTGTAATTGACAGTTCTCTGCAGTTTGGTTATTCATAAATTTTTGTTCACTCAACAGTAGTTATCGTACACAATTGCTGCAATTTTTGAAATGCTGTGTTTATGTACATCCTGTGTACGTGAAGTGTGCATACCGTAGATATCTTGATTCGAATTTGGCTGAATAACATCTATGGACTACATTATTTATTAGTTTTAGCTAGTTTCTTCTTGCATTTTGTTTTCACTCCCCCATTCTCCTGCATAACAGTATTGCATATAAGCTAGAATTAATATGGAATATCAATATTTAGGGTTGCTTAACCATAGGATTTTGAGCCCACATACAATTCAAAAGGAATTTTTGGGAGCTCTAATACCTCAAGCTTTAGTTTTTAAGAATATTATTTTCAACCCAAGAACCCTATGAAATGTTTGTCCATACGTATAAAAATATGCAACTTGTCGAGGTTTGTGTGAAATGGAGTTATCACTCAACACTTGAGAGTAAAAAAACAGTACAGGGTCTGTCCATTAATTACGTGAACAAAATAGGGGGTTTGAAAAATTGTGACAGTTGTTGACAGGGGGAGGGAGGGGTCAAGAAAAGTTGACGTCAACAATTTCATTTTTTTGTACATACCAGTAATAAAAAATAGAAAATATCATGGATCTTTAAAATTTATTACAAATGGAAAAAACCTGACCTGCAAAAAAGGTAATCACCACCTCGTTTTGATACTTGGTGAGCAAAGAAGGGGGAATGGGAAAAAGGGGTAAATGTTTCATCACCGCAAAAAATAACCTAAACTTTTCTGGCTTACCGTCACTGATCTTACGGGGTGGGGGTAAAAGTTGTTGACAATCATAGGGGTCACTGAAAGTTGACAGTTGTTGACAAGGGAGGGTCAGAATTACCCAAAAATTATTGACGTAATAAATGGACAGCACCACAGGACATTTAGAAAAATATAGATGATTTTTTTAAAACTATCCATCCAGAAAAAGGTTATAAGAATTATTGCATATTGTTGAATGAAATGCTATAGCCATCAATTAAAACAGTCGTGGCCAAAGTAATTATAGGGGACGATAAACACTACTACGAATGAGTAGGAGAGTGAAATCTAGTGAATTTATATAACGCTTGGTATAGAAAGGTAGTATCTGCTCATTCGTGTACGCTTAGTCTCTTGAAATAGCTAGAGAACCTAGGCAAGGTGAATTGTCATGAAGCGGCGGGTTGGGTTGTTGTATAGTTACGGAGGAAATAACTTTTGGTCTTGGATTAGGAAGGTTTCAAATTTAGACCTATAAAGTTAAATGAGATAGTCTAGTAAAAAAACAAGCGTCAGACGAACAGAAAAGAAATCGATTTGCAAGAAGATAAATGTAACGTAAAATGCCGGGTATTGAAAATTGCTGTTTGGAACGTTTTCGGAATGGTTTTGGGTGACCAAAAATTAGAATTCAATGTAAGTGATTTTGTCAGAGAAAAATCAAGACTACCTCTTGCGAGGTGGGATTGACAGTTGAAACGGTGAACCAGAGCACGTTTTAAGAAAAAATTATCACTGCACAAGGTGACGACCTTTTCACCCAAGTTGTAACTTTCAAAAAGTAGTGACGACCTTTTTTGCTTGTGACCACATTTAAGTGAAGTTGCAAAACTCTGAAAATGTAGACTGACTTTTTTGCTTGTCACCACATTTCACAAGGAAGATAACCTTTTTTCTTTTTTTGGCTACTCAAGGTTTTTGGAGGCTTAGACCTTGTGTCCCCCAAAACATTAATTTTATCACTGCACATTTTCCGTTTTATCACTGCACATTTCCAATTTATCACTGCACACTTTGTGTATCACTGCACGTTAAAACAGGCCTTGCGGTGAACGGATTCAAAGGCATCTCGGAAAACTAGGTTATTGAATGTGGAGAGTTACAACAGTGGTTTTCGCACAGGCATAGGCCTACTTGGCTAGCTCCTAAACCACTTAAAATCACTTTGCTAAAATTGTCCTGGCTTTGGTCACCAGCACAGGCTGCACAGCATTCGTTTTGGAGTCGCATTTCTCAATCACTCGACAGTAAAATCTATGTTATAATACCAATAATAATCAGTGTTTATTCTAGCCACCTTGACATTGGGGGAGGGGAGTTTAAAATGTTTGGGGGAGAAGGTTTGTCTCCCCAAAAACCTTGACAAGCAAAAAGTCACCCTCATACTTTTTTCCTTCCCGGACGTGGCGACAAGCAAAGAAAAGGTCATCAACGTCCTTCCTTGTGTTCATAATCCTTCTTGTCCTTCTCCAATACTCTCTCTGACAAGCAAACTAAATGTTCATCCTTATAATTTTTTCTCTCCGAAAATTAAAACCATCTCTCGTCGCGCTTTTTTGGTGAGGGGGAATTTCCATTCCCCAATGCAACATATAGAAATTTGGGGGGATTCCCTCCTAAGAAGGCCTAGAATAAACACGGAATAATAATGTAAATTGTTTCGCCGTACTTTTACATGTGATAGAGGCGATTGTGAAGCTGGCGTATATAGCTGTCTACCGAAAGGGGTAGCTGTTACAAATCCCTGACATATAGCAGCTCAATTGACACAACTATATCAAAACACGTGTAACAATCGGTTGGTCACAGGCACACAAGACAGGATAGAAAGGGATTGAGAATGAGAAAACGCTGGAGAAAAAGCTATTTCGTAAGAAACCCGACCGGTCTAACAAACGCAAAAATCACGAATAGGCCTAATTACATTACTTAGTAATGATAGTAGCTAGCCTATATAGGCCTAGCCTTTAAAAAACCTCAACAATGAAAGACTAGAGCAAGCCAAGAAATTCTCGTATCTTGGAGGGGTAATAACAAAAGATGGAAATTGCGAGAAAGATATTGTGATAAAGGGGTAGATTGAAGCATAGATAGCAAATGATTGGAATGTTGGTAGGTTTGTATGTGAAGTTTATTATGTTTGCTCTATGTTTATGTGAGCAAATAGGAATTCACGTTATAGAAGGCGTGATGAGACGACGGGCGTCATTGGTCGCAAGAGCCGTTGCTGAAGGCAGTTACGTTTTGAAAGTGCGTCTTTTCGAAGAAAAAGAGTTCGACGGTGGCCGAAGAAGAAGGCGGACGTTCGATCGCAGCGATTCGTTCCTGCTCTTCGTTGTTTTAGTTTAAATTGCTATTGTTTAAATCTGAACCCAGATTTCAGTTCGCTTAATATTCGTGAATTCGTATATCGAATTGGTTTTCGTGCAAAGGGCACATTTGTTTCATTTTCATTGATTTTGTGTGGAAGCTGTTATCAGCTGTTATTTACATTAGTAACTAGTTGCTAAGATAGTTGCTGTCGCTGGACGTTTTAAAACATTGATTAGAGTTATATAGCACTGCCTATTGATAGCCGCTATGTCGGAAGAGTGAATGTTTAATTAAGATTAAAGCGAGATTTTATAAGAAGAATAGTTTTGTCAGTTAAAATGTACGAGTTAGTGCCACAGTAGTTTCCCCTAGACAAGTAAGTAAGTAAACGAGACCTATTTAGGTGGCTGCTCGTCACATGTGGGTAGGCTCAGGTCCGGTAGAGTTGAATCTAGTTGTAAGTTGTCGTCGCACAAGGATAGGCGGGCGACGCTGCTCCACTCCGTGTAGTAAGAAAAAGGAGAATTTTAGGCTCTTTTATTTAATTAATTAAGGAGGCCTAGTGAATTTTACGAGTGAAATAGGGTTTGAGTTTTGTCTCCCCGTTCATTGTAAGTAGTATCAGTAGTTTAAATTGATTATTACTGCTTTTGTGTTGAATATTGCTGTGTGTTTTGATTAGTTGTTTTGCATTGAATTTGTATATTCTGCATAACTTTAAGTATGGAAAACCCAGCACTCCCTGATGCATGGTCGGTTGAAGACATTTTATCTATGAATGTAGAAGACTTAAGGGAAAATTTGCTTTCAAAAGGGGTCGAAATGAGGGTAACAAGGACCAATTGAGGCAAAGCTGATTAAATTATGTGTGACAGGATTGGGTGAAGACAGACAGACAGATATTGAGAGTGTTGGCAGTAGGACTTCTCAAAATTCCAACCACAATCCAATAGAATCTGAGGCCATTGTCCTTAAGAAATTAGAGGTACAGTTAGAGATGCGTAAGTTAGAACTTGATGCCCAGACCCAAACTCAAAAGCTCAACTTGATGCCCAGCTTCAGCAAGCTCAAATTGATGCCCAGACCCAAACTCAAATTCAAATTCAACAAGCTCAAATCCAGTCCAATGAGAAGATTGAGTTGCATAAGTTGACCTTGCAAAGTGAGTCAGTAAGTAGTGATAGGAATAGTGCAGGTAGTTCTGAAAAAGCTAGTGAAAATGCTAGGAAAGCACTCCTAGGTTTAATGAGAGTACAGATATTGACTCCTACTTGACTCTGTTTGAACGAACAATGCTGAACTTCCAGATTGAGAAAATAAATGGCCTGCTATGCTTCAAACTCAGATAAGTGGTAAGATCTTAAAAGTCTTTGTAGAACTGACTGCTGAGCAGGTCCAAGACTATGACTTTATCAAAGAAGCCATCCTAAATATGTTTCAATTAGTTCCCGAAGCGTATAGATTAAAGTTCAGGCAGCTCAACAAGGACCAATCTGAAACGTATACACATTTTGCAACTAGGTTAAATTGGCCTTTTCAGAGATTTTGCTTGGTCATAAGGCTCAAGATGACCCAGAAAAATCAAAGAATTGTTTAAAATGGAACAATTTTTGAACAAAGTAAATGATAATGTTCTGAAAACTTGGCTTATGGACAAACAAGCCAATTCACTTGTTGAATTAGCTAGATTTGCTGATCAGTTTGTTGCTATTCACAGAAACTATTCAAATAGCAGTGACACTTACAACAGACACAAGTTTGCTCCAAATGCATACAGACATGAGCACAATGCAACCCAATCAAATAGATACAACACTGATAGAGAAAATGCCAACAGTTGCACTAATTGGAGATATCAATTAAATCAAAATGTCACTTCTAAGACATTGCCAGATGAAAATAATGCCAATTTGAGAAATTTTCCACATTCAATACACAGGGTAGGAATTCAAATTTCAGGAGTGGTAAAAATGGGCTGCCCTCAACCCAGAAATGTGCATTCTGCCATAGGAATGGACATGGTCTAGACCAATGTTTTGCTTTAAAACGACAGAGAAATGAAAAGGCAAATTTTGAGCCAGGCTCAAATTTTGCTGGTCCAAACGTAAACTTTGTGCAACAAGTTACACATAGTTTGGACACAGTACCAACCAGTTTCAGACCCTATTGTTCCCAAGCTACAATTGTAAATGCAGACAAACAAACAAGACATATTATTTCTTTTCGTGACACAGGTTCATCACAGACTCTAATCAGTAAAGAACGAATAAATCCTGATGAATACAAAGATACAGGCGAATGTCGTTTGATCAAAGGTATAACTGGGGATGTTATCCAAATTCCTTTGGTGCTGGTGAATCTCGATTGTGTTTTTCATCGTGGAGAAGTGTTGTGTGGTCTCATCGATCAATTACCCCATTCGATTGATGTTTTGATTGGAGCTGATGTGGATTGTCGAGTTGATGAGGAACTCATGGATTCATGTGTGGTGACTCGGGCTAAAATCAAATCATTAATTGATCTTGAGAAAGATTCATTAGATAAGAAAGCAGAGGTCACATATAATCCAGATGATTATTATAATTTTGATTTTAATTTAGAGAGTCTGTTTGAGGAAGACTTATTGGGGTCTACTGTAAATTCACAGTGTGTTGATGCTGATGATGTAGCTCCAAGTACTGTTGATGAGGAGGTTGTTTTTGATGAGTCGTGTGACTCCAGTGGTGTCCAGGACCCACATGGTTTTTCTGATGATGTTGTTGTTGGTGGGGGTTCCATGAGGTTGAATCGCCCAGTTGTTCCACATGTTTTTCCTAATGATGTTGTTGATGGTGGTTCAGGAGGTTTAACCATCCAAATAGTTTTTCGGATGATGTTGTTGGTGGAGGTTCAAGGAGGTTGAATCGTCTATGTGTTCCAATTGGTTTTTCGGATGATGGTGTGGTTGGTGGTTCAGGGATATTGAATCGGCCAAGTGGTATGTTGAATCGGCCAAGTGGTTTATTGAATCGCCAAGTGGTATGTTGAATCGGCCAAGTGGTTTATTGAATCGCCAAGTGGTATGTTGAATCGGCCAAGTGGTTTACTGAATCGGCCAAGTGGTTTGTTGAATCATCCAAGTGGGTCATGTGATGAATTTATTGGGAAAGAGTTGTCTTTGTCCCATGATGACCTAGTTAGGTTGCAACAGACTGATGAGAGTCTGAAGATGTTATTTGAGGAAGTTGTCCTGTTTGATACTCCAGGGCATAAAATCTCATACTGTGTTTATGATGGTCTTTTGGTACGAAGGTTTGTGGAATCTGAGTGTCCACAGGAGGCAGATTTAGGTTTTTTGCAGATCGTTGCCCCATTGCAAATCTGTAGGCGTCTTTTAGAATTGTCAAATGACATCCGGCGTCGGACAAATAGAAATACACAAAATCAAACAAAGAATCATTAAATATTTTTATTGGCAATCAATTAACAAAGAGGTTAAGGAATATGCACACACATGCGATATATCCCAGAAACTCAATGCAAGTAAATACGGTAGCATTGAACAATCCCAGGGCTTACCAAGAATGACCTATGTGTTTGACCGTATTGCTGAAGACGTCGTAGAATCAGTTCCAGAGTACAGCAAGTCAAGCAACAGGTGGTTGTTGACAAAAATGGACTTGTGTGCTCATTACCCAGATGCAATTCCCATTCCCGTGCATACAGGACAGATAGTATGTAAGATGTTGACAGATGTTTCTGTTCGGTGTTGTTTGCCTAAGGAGTTCATTAGAGTCCCAGGTAGTGATGTCATGTCAGAAATCAGGCAGAACTACGTTGACTTCATCCCAGTCAAGAAAAAACAAATGCTGTTGTGGCATGTAAATCTTTTGAAGTTTCATGTTGGTAGAAAGAAAATGTTTCACAATGAAAGTGAACAAGAATTTGTTAAAACTGTTGCATGCACAGTTAAAAACCAACTTGAAACTGTCAATACAATAGAAACAACAGAGAATGTCCAGTGTTCTTTTGAAGAACTGGTACTGGACAAAGCAAAACATTTGGGGTCAGGTCTAACAGAGAAATTGAAATCTCTGATTATGCAACATGAACAGATGTTCAACAATAAACCTAGACAGACTGATCTTATCGCATATGAGATCTTTCTTAAACAATATGCTCAACCCGCATATGTTTCATCACATAGACTAAGTCCTGACAACACAAAAGTTGTCAATGGAGAAAATACCCAATTGTCAGTTGATTGGATGACTAAACATAGCATCTCAGTGGAAGCTGATGGAAAGTCAGTTGTCTATAATTTAGAGGATTATGGTTGCAATGATCCAGTATTGTTGGGTCAAGACCCTTTGAAGCGCATAATTATGGAAATGCCAAAGACATTCTCATGTGTGAGATATGTAAGTCCTTTGAGACCCGATAGGAAGCCTATATATTTTTCAGTACAGTGCAGTAGTTTTGCTGAGTTTCTTAGGTTATGTTTAATACAGCATCTAATGATTATGAGTTTTGCTCATAAACTGATTTACTTTTTTTTTACTTTATTGATACTAAGTATGTATGGATGTCCTATAGAGTAAGTTGACCATCAGAATAGGTAGAATAAGTAATTAGTTAGGCGTTGTAAGTAAGTGTTCGAAGTAAAAATAGAATTTAAGTGTTACTGTAGCTTAAGCTAAGTTAGGATAGTTTTGTGATATAACCACTTAGATAGCATAATTTTTGCAGTTGTTCTCAGTGGTTAGTTCTTGTTTATTCCTTTGTAATATTAATTCCATTTTGGATAAGTTGAAATTGGTGTAAGCCAAAGTTTGCTTCGCAATTTCCGTTTGATGCCGTCACAGCCACTGCATCTGAGTTGACGTGGTAATCCACCACGTAGGCTCGAGTGCTAGGGTGTGATAAAGGGGGTAGATTGAAGCATAGATAGCAAATGATTGGAATGTTGGTAGGTTTGTATGTGAAGTTTATTATGTTTGCTCTATGTTTATGTGAGCAAATAGGAATTCACGTTATAGAAGGCGTGATGAGACGACGGGCGTCATTGGTCGCAAGAGCCGTTGCTGAAGGCAGTTACGTTTTGAAAGTGCGTCTTTTTCGAAGAAAAAGAGTTCGACGGTGGCCGAAGAAGAAGGCGGACGTTCGATCGCAGCGATTCGTTCCTGCTCTTCGTTGTTTTAGTTTAAATTGCTATTGTTTAAATCTGAACCCAGATTTCAGTTCGCTTAATATTCGTGAATTCGTATATCGAATTGGTTTTCGTGCAAAGGGCACATTTGTTTCATTTTCATTGATTTTGTGTGGAAGCTGTTATCAGCTGTTATTTACATTAGTAACTAGTTGCTAAGATAGTTGCTGTCGCTGGACGTTTTAAAACATTGATTAGAGTTATATAGCACTGCCTATTGATAGCCGCTATGTCGGAAGAGTGAATGTTTAATTAAGATTAAAGCGAGATTTTATAAGAAGAATAGTTTTGTCAGTTAAAATGTACGAGTTAGTGCCACAGTAGTTTCCCCTAGACAAGTAAGTAAGTAAACGAGACCTATTTAGGTGGCTGCTCGTCACATGTGGGTAGGCTCAGGTCCGGTAGAGTTGAATCTAGTTGTAAGTTGTCGTCGCACAAGGATAGGCGGGCGACGCTGCTCCACCCCGTGTAGTAAGAAAAAGGAGAATTTTAGGCTCTTTTATTTAATTAATTAAGGAGGCCTAGTGAATTTTACGAGTGAAATAGGGTTTGAGTTTTGTCTCCCCGTTCATTGTAAGTAGTATCAGTAGTTTAAATTGATTATTACTGCTTTTGTGTTGAATATTGCTGTGTGTTTTGATTAGTTGTTTTGCATTGAATTTGTATATTCTGCATAACTTTAAGTATGGAAAACCCAGCACTCCCTGATGCATGGTCGGTTGAAGACATTTTATCTATGAATGTAGAAGACTTAAGGGAAAATTTGCTTTCAAAAGGGGTCGAAATGAGGGGTAACAAGGACCAATTGAGGGCAAAGCTGATTAAATTATGTGTGACAGGATTGGGTGAAGACAGACAGACAGATATTGAGAGTGTTGGCAGTAGGACTTCTCAAAATTCCAACCACAATCCAATAGAATCTGAGGCCATTGTCCTTAAGAAATTAGAGGTACAGTTAGAGATGCGTAAGTTAGAACTTGATGCCCAGACCCAAACTCAAAAAGCTCAACTTGATGCCCAGCTTCAGCAAGCTCAAATTGATGCCCAGACCCAAACTCAAATTCAAATTCAACAAGCTCAAATCCAGTCCAATGAGAAGATTGAGTTGCATAAGTTGACCTTGCAAAGTGAGTCAGTAAGTAGTGATAGGAATAGTGCAGGTAGTTCTGAAAAAGCTAGTGAAAATGCTAGGAAAGCACTCCCTAGGTTTAATGAGAGTACAGATATTGACTCCTACTTGACTCTGTTCGAACGAACAATGCTGAACTTCCAGATTGAGAAAAATAAATGGCCTGCTATGCTTCAAACTCAGATAAGTGGTAAGATCTTAAAAGTCTTTGTAGAACTGACTGCTGAGCAGGTCCAAGACTATGACTTTATCAAAGAAGCCATCCTAAATATGTTTCAATTAGTTCCCGAAGCGTATAGATTAAAGTTCAGGCAGCTCAACAAGGACCAATCTGAAACGTATACACATTTTGCAACTAGGTTAAATTGGCCTTTTCAGAGATTTTTGCTTGGTCATAAGGCTCAAGATGACCCAGAAAAAATCAAAGAATTGTTTAAAATGGAACAATTTTTGAACAAAGTAAATGATAATGTTCTGAAAACTTGGCTTATGGACAAACAAGCCAATTCACTTGTTGAATTAGCTAGATTTGCTGATCAGTTTGTTGCTATTCACAGAAACTATTCAAATAGCAGTGACACTTACAACAGACACAAGTTTGCTCCAAATGCATACAGACATGAGCACAATGCAACCCAATCAAATAGATACAACACTGATAGAGAAAATGCCAACAGTTGCACTAATTGGAGATATCAATTAAATCAAAATGTCACTTCTAAGACATTGCCAGATGAAAATAATGCCAATTTGAGAAATTTTCCACATTCCAATACACAGGGTAGGAATTCAAATTTCAGGAGTGGTAAAAATGGGCTGCCCTCAACCCAGAAATGTGCATTCTGCCATAGGAATGGACATGGTCTAGACCAATGTTTTGCTTTAAAACGACAGAGAAATGAAAAGGCAAATTTTGAGCCAGGCTCAAATTTTGCTGGTCCAAACGTAAACTTTGTGCAACAAGTTACACATAGTTTGGACACAGTACCAACCAGTTTCAGACCCTATTGTTCCCAAGCTACAATTGTAAATGCAGACAAACAAACAAGACATATTATTTCTTTTCGTGACACAGGTTCATCACAGACTCTAATCAGTAAGAAACGAATAAATCCTGATGAATACAAAGATACAGGCGAATGTCGTTTGATCAAAGGTATAACTGGGGATGTTATCCAAATTCCTTTGGTGCTGGTGAATCTCGATTGTGTTTTTCATCGTGGAGAAGTGTTGTGTGGTCTCATCGATCAATTACCCCATTCGATTGATGTTTTGATTGGAGCTGATGTGGATTGTCGAGTTGATGAGGAACTCATGGATTCATGTGTGGTGACTCGGGCTAAAATCAAATCATTAATTGATCTTGAGAAAGATTCATTAGATAAGAAAGCAGAGGTCACATATAATCCAGATGATTATTATAATTTTGATTTTAATTTAGAGAGTCTGTTTGAGGAAGACTTATTGGGGTCTACTGTAAATTCACAGTGTGTTGATGCTGATGATGTAGCTCCAAGTACTGTTGATGAGGAGGTTGTTTTTGATGAGTCGTGTGACTCCAGTGGTGTCCAGGACCCACATGGTTTTTCTGATGATGTTGTTGTTGGTGGGGGTTCCATGAGGTTGAATCGCCCAGTTGTTCCACATGTTTTTCCTAATGATGTTGTTGATGGTGGTTCAGGGAGGTTTAACCATCCAAATAGTTTTTCGGATGATGTTGTTGGTGGAGGTTCAAGGAGGTTGAATCGTCTATGTGTTCCAATTGGTTTTTCGGATGATGGTGTGGTTGGTGGTTCAGGGATATTGAATCGGCCAAGTGGTATGTTGAATCGGCCAAGTGGTTTATTGAATCGGCCAAGTGGTATGTTGAATCGGCCAAGTGGTTTATTGAATCGGCCAAGTGGTATGTTGAATCGGCCAAGTGGTTTACTGAATCGGCCAAGTGGTTTGTTGAATCATCCAAGTGGGTCATGTGATGAATTTATTGGGAAAGAGTTGTCTTTGTCCCATGATGACCTAGTTAGGTTGCAACAGACTGATGAGAGTCTGAAGATGTTATTTGAGGAAGTTGTCCTGTTTGATACTCCAGGGCATAAAATCTCATACTGTGTTTATGATGGTCTTTTGGTACGAAGGTTTGTGGAATCTGAGTGTCCACAGGAGGCAGATTTAGGTTTTTTGCAGATCGTTGCCCCATTGCAAATCTGTAGGCGTCTTTTAGAATTGTCAAATGACATTCCGGCGTCCGGACAAATAGAAATACACAAAATCAAACAAAGAATCATTAAATATTTTTATTGGCAATCAATTAACAAAGAGGTTAAGGAATATGCACACACATGCGATATATCCCAGAAACTCAATGCAAGTAAATACGGTAGCATTGAACAATCCCAGGGCTTACCAAGAATGACCTATGTGTTTGACCGTATTGCTGAAGACGTCGTAGAATCAGTTCCAGAGTACAGCAAGTCAAGCAACAGGTGGTTGTTGACAAAAATGGACTTGTGTGCTCATTACCCAGATGCAATTCCCATTCCCGTGCATACAGGACAGATAGTATGTAAGATGTTGACAGATGTTTCTGTTCGGTGTTGTTTGCCTAAGGAGTTCATTAGAGTCCCAGGTAGTGATGTCATGTCAGAAATCAGGCAGAACTACGTTGACTTCATCCCAGTCAAGAAAAACAAATGCTGTTGTGGCATGTAAATCTTTTGAAGTTTCATGTTGGTAGAAAGAAAATGTTTCACAATGAAAGTGAACAAGAATTTGTTAAAACTGTTGCATGCACAGTTAAAAACCAACTTGAAACTGTCAATACAATAGAAACAACAGAGAATGTCCAGTGTTCTTTTGAAGAACTGGTACTGGACAAAGCAAAACATTTGGGGTCAGGTCTAACAGAGAAATTGAAATCTCTGATTATGCAACATGAACAGATGTTCAACAATAAACCTAGACAGACTGATCTTATCGCATATGAGATCTTTCTTAAACAATATGCTCAACCCGCATATGTTTCATCACATAGACTAAGTCCTGACAACACAAAAGTTGTCAATGGAGAAAATACCCAATTGTCAGTTGATTGGATGACTAAACATAGCATCTCAGTGGAAGCTGATGGAAAGTCAGTTGTCTATAATTTAGAGGATTATGGTTGCAATGATCCAGTATTGTTGGGTCAAGACCCTTTGAAGCGCATAATTATGGAAATGCCAAAGACATTCTCATGTGTGAGATATGTAAGTCCTTTGAGACCCGATAGGAAGCCTATATATTTTTCAGTACAGTGCAGTAGTTTTGCTGAGTTTCTTAGGTTATGTTTAATACAGCATCTAATGATTATGAGTTTTGCTCATAAACTGATTTACTTTTTTACTTTATTGATACTAAGTATGTATGGATGTCCTATAGAGTAAGTTGACCATCAGAATAGGTAGAATAAGTAATTAGTTAGGCGTTGTAAGTAAGTGTTCGAAGTAAAAATAGAATTTAAGTGTTACTGTAGCTTAAGCTAAGTTAGGATAGTTTTGTGATATAACCACTTAGATAGCATAATTTTTGCAGTTGTTCTCAGTGGTTAGTTCTTGTTTATTCCTTTGTAATATTAATTCCATTTTGGATAAGTTGAAATTGGTGTAAGCCAAAGTTTGCTTCGCAATTTCCGTTTGATGCCGTCACAGCCACTGCATCTGAGTTGACGTGGTAATCCACCACGTAGGCTCGAGTGCTAGGGGTGTGATAAAGGGGTAGATTGAAGCATAGATAGCAAATGATTGGAATGTTGGTAGGTTTGTATGTGAAGTTTATTATGTTTGCTCTATGTTTATGTGAGCAAATAGGAATTCACGTTATAGAAGGCGTGATGAGACGACGGGCGTCATTGGTCGCAAGAGCCGTTGCTGAAGGCAGTTACGTTTTGAAAGTGCGTCTTTTTCGAAGAAAAAGAGTTCGACGGTGGCCGAAGAAGAAGGCGGACGTTCGATCGCAGCGATTCGTTCCTGCTCTTCGTTGTTTTAGTTTAAATTGCTATTGTTTAAATCTGAACCCAGATTTCAGTTCGCTTAATATTCGTGAATTCGTATATCGAATTGGTTTTCGTGCAAAGGGCACATTTGTTTCATTTTCATTGATTTTGTGTGGAAGCTGTTATCAGCTGTTATTTACATTAGTAACTAGTTGCTAAGATAGTTGCTGTCGCTGGACGTTTTAAAACATTGATTAGAGTTATATAGCACTGCCTATTGATAGCCGCTATGTCGGAAGAGTGAATGTTTAATTAAGATTAAAGCGAGATTTTATAAGAAGAATAGTTTTGTCAGTTAAAATGTACGAGTTAGTGCCACAGTAGTTTCCCCTAGACAAGTAAGTAAGTAAACGAGACCTATTTAGGTGGCTGCTCGTCACAATATTAAGAAAAGAATTGGACTATAGCAGCGCGGCAATTCAGAAATTAAATAAAATTTGGACGTCAACAGTGTTAGCCATAGACATAAAAACTATATACAAGATATAGGCCTATACAACATTGCCGATCTTGATGTATAGATCTGAATGCTGAAAGATGAAGAAAGAAGGAAGAAAGAAGATGAGAGAAAGATATACTTACCTTAATTCGAAATATGGCATGTTTAAGAAGAATGTTAAAAATCACAAGGAGAGATAAGATCAGGAATGAAGAAATCAGAGAAAGAACGAATATGAAAGACACGGCAATAGACGAAATCCGAAGGAGAAGACTACAGTGGTTTGGACACAGGCCTATGTGACAAAAATGGGAGAAGAAAGACTGCCTTTGAGAGCTCTGCACTGTCATATTGAGGGAAACAGAAGTAGTAAGTAAGTAAGTAAGTAAGTAAAATCTCGTAAATTTCTAAAGCGCTTCCAAAAGATGCACCGAAGTAGCTCCTTATTCCTATGCTAGTAGTAGTAGTAGTAGTAGTAGTAGTAGAGTAGTAGTAGTAGTAGTAGTAGTAGTAGTAGTAGACTTCTTTAGCGCCACTGTAGTAGTAGACCTACATCTGCACCAGTCGATGGTCGCTTCAGTGAATAATCGTATAGTCGTGAATCATTGTCCGTGGTGAATCGAGGTTGTAATCCAAAGGTCAGTCCGTACTTCCAGATTCCAGGTTAAGGCGGATATGCAGTCAGGAATTGATGTGTTTTAAGTCTAGACCTGAATGTAGTAACATGTCATCAGTTTGGCGGACCTAGGCCTACCGGCAGAGAATTCCAAAGTCTGCCATGGGTCCGGTAACAGAAAAAGCACGTTTTCCAGTAGAAGTAGAGGAAGACAAGCAAAGAGATGGATAGATAATAAATTATAAAAGAAAATTTCGGAAAACAAAATCTGAACTTAGAAGACACAACACAAATGGCAAGAGACAGGTTCGAAGACCTGGAGGCTGGAGTCATTTCGTATCAAACTCATCGTCATCATAGATAATAATTGCCTGGCTGATAACATACCTTCCCTATAGCTATTTTAAGAGAGGCTGAGCGCCTAAGAATAAGCAGCTACTGTTATGCTGTAGAAGGCGCTATAGAAATCCACGAGATTTTACTTTACTTTTACTTTACTTTAATAAAAGAAAAAGTAGTAAAGCCTTTAAAAAACCTCGATTGGTAACACAGTCAAATAGTTCTTTCCGGTTTTTCTGTGATTCGTGGTAAGTGGGACTCTTGTGCTTTTAACTATTAAAAATCTATTTTAATTTCAATTAGATGTCTGACTTTAGCAACTAATTATTTATTTAGCTATCAGACAACTTGATTTAGAGCGTTTTTATGTTTTACTTTGTAAATTGTACAAGTGTAATCGTAGATCTAACAGCAATTGCATGTGTACTAATTCACGAGACCATATCACAACATGCACTTTATTTGTATATCGCAGCTATAATAGTGTACCACCGCTATAATAGTGTACTGGACATTCCGCTCGTCTCCAGCCCTACCTGATATTCATATGTATAATAATCTCAACAAGGATTTGAGGTCGCGAAATTACCTCCATTTTCAACAGCAAATTATGAACTTGATTTAAATCAGCGATAAAGCGAGCTCGAGAGATTTCCAGCCCGTTTATTTGCTGAAATATGTTTGTTTTCAGGACATTAGGAAAGTGCATTGCCTTGCTAGTAAAATCAGTGACCACATTGCACCATAAGCTGTCAGCATAAGTTGTGCTTAAGTGAAGGCATTGTTCACAGGCAGATGCGATTGTGTTGTAGACTGTGAAGTTTGTCAGGATGTCTTCTGATCCAGCCACTGCTCAAGAGAACGTTTGGCTTGACAGATGGCGCTTTGAGGAAGCAGAGAGCGCTTACCAGGAGCATCTCTCTCGACTGCGGTGTGGGGGTGACGTGACCAGTTCACAGAAATGTGAGAAGGGCAAGGGCTGTCCGGCTTCATCTTCGGTGGGCATACATTGTATAGATCAACTTTCTAATGTTTGAAATTGTTTTCTACAGTGTTATTTTCTTGTGGTGTGACTGACTGACTGCTGCGTGTGTGTGTGGTCTAACAAGAACGAATACTTTCTAACAATTAGATTTTATTTTGCAAATTATTGGCACCACTGGCATACATTGTAGTTTATGCTTACGATCTGGAACAAGGAGCATGACAATAGCGTTAATGTAATATGCTGCTATAAATTTCCATTGGAGGCACCTTTTTGGAAGTCTGAGTGATTATGTAGACAACAAAATAAATTCCTAGATGTATGTCAAAACAGTTATATAGCTGTGTTAACTTCACATAAGTTCTCTTGACATATATTAATGTCTTGTTACTCCCCATGTAAGTTTTATACAATATTGTGATTTAAAAGAAAATGAGCACATGTCACATAAATGTTGCTTTTAATAAAAGAGAGAAATAAAAGTACCAAGACAGTGCTTTTAGTAAATTGTTTGCCGGTACATTTTACCTGTTTTATATGTGAAATCTGCTGCTTACGATGCAGCTGTTCTTGCTTTATTTGTCCTTTACATGAAAAAAACAATTTGTGAATCTCTATTAATGTAAAGGGTGAATGTAAATAATGTTAGCAATTGAAGAAATGCATTTTTATGGCAATGAATAGTTCCTTGATTTTGCTTTTACGGCATCCGCTTTTTAACTGCTTAGTGAAACTAACATATACGTACTGGCTTCAGTCTACATATATTACAGAGGTTTCTTTTTCATCTGGAGTCTAAGTAGGTAATAGTAGCTCTCAACTAATTTGCTACTCTATTAGTTTCTGCGTGTCTTTCTTGTCCTATTAAAATAGACTAAAATTGGCATACATGTTTGTATATTGGTTAAAGATTACAACGACATACCAGGTGCTTTTAGTTTCTGCAGTATGTATTTAAGACAACCTCTATGTTGTTTTTGTTTTCATTCAACTCTATGCAGTTAAGACTGGTAATACCTCTATTATGTATAGATCTAATGAAATGATACTATTTTAGATGGGACATCCAAATATTTTATGTGGGCAAATGTACTCGTGGCCTCGGCAAAACATATTTTGCCAAATATGTATGTGCTTAAGCGTTAAAAGAGATGCTAATTTTCTCGTCTTTATAGCAGACCAGCGCATCAGCATCATCGTCCTTGGCAAGCGAAATTGCCAAGGCAAGAGAATACATACAGAGGTCCCTGCACGACGGCAGCGTGAGTAGTCAAAAACGCGGCTCCGTGGCTTGCATTTACGCCGATTAACCTGGCCTGCTCTCACTGGCGTGCTTGCTTTTTCTTAGCAGCAGATACGAACGACGCTGTTGCCACTGTTGCTTTTCTGTTTTCACCTAAGTATTTTTTGCACTTGCGTCTGGTGGCTGCTTCAAAATCAATATCACTTCTAAAACACTTTTCTCTTTTGTTCTATTCCCCAAAATGGCTAAGTCTTACTTACCTTAGTACATATAAATTATTTATTACCATACGATAGAATAGACTTTAAGCCCTGCTTGCATTTACAATAATTTATTTGAGTAGAACACCGATATGTTATTCATTTTTATGCAATGCGTATGTGTTTAGATGTGAGTGAAGTTTAATGTTTATTTTTATTATTTGTGTTTTAATCTATATTAGTGTCACCTTTTATTTGATATTTTTGTAGGTGTTTGAATAGTCCCTTGGTGTTAGTACTTGTTTTAGTTAGCTTACTAGATGTTCTAGTATCTATGTTATTTTCAGTTGCTATTGCTATTGCAGGTTTATCAGTGCCGTTGTGATGGCTGCATATAAGAATTTTGATATTTCTTATGTCTTTTGCAGTTGATTGGTTGGTTGTAAAATTGCTGCTAGTACAATATAAATATATACAATAGATCCATATATACAGTACAATATGTATTAACTTTGGTTATATTTGACTTATTTTTTAATCTATATTACATCTTTACATTGTCAACATGTATTGTTTGTAGAGTATAATATAATTGACACTATGTGAACTGTGGCAAAATCTGGATGTAACATAGGAGCCAAGCCATGTTCACAAATTGAAGTTTGTTGTGGCAGTTTCTACTGTATTGCTGGTTTATTCGGGTTTTTTTATGATGAAGAAGGAATTTTGGAAATATGATATTGAATAGACCATCGAATAGCATGGAATTAATATATTACCAGATTAAAGTTTGACAAGTAAGTTTAATGTACTGCTTAGGAAAAGCTTGCTAGTGATATATATATATATATATATATATATATATATATATATATATATATATATATATATATATATATACTATTATTGTTTATTTTGCTTTTGGTTACTTTAAACTGATATAGAAAAATAATTGTAATTTGTTTAAAACCTACTTGACGATGTGGGCTAGGTATTGGGTCTGTTGCATGTTATTGGATGGGCATGCAATATACTGTAACATTTAGACTTGATTTTGTTGTGCTATAATAAGACTAATGCAGTTGTCTGAATTGATTAATGAGCTATTGAATATTAATAATTAATTAATGCTTTATCACACACACACATTTGTATGGGATTCATACATATGGTAACATTTTAGCGCAGATTCAAACTTACTTATTTTGCGGTACTTATTACTTATGTTTAAATCTACTTGTTTATGTATTATTTTGGCATTGATCGTGATATTTGGTAGATTACATTTCTGAAAATGTCTCCAGCATTTTACTTAAAGCCCTGGTGCTAGTGTTAATTTTAGCATATTAGTGGTGTCATATTTTAAAATAGTTTTACTCTTAGCCTGTGATTGTTAGAGTTTTAAGTTGCTTTTGAAATCATTTTCTATTATGTTTATGTTACATTTTTCAAAGTTGGACTTGGTTCTGTTGAAAGTTTTGGAATACAGGCCTCTCATATAAATGACAATGATATTGAAGATAACTTTATATAGCCAGTGCAATACATATATGGCTTTAATTTAGGGCTGTTGAAATCTATCAGAATTCCATTTTACATTACAGTCTGCTGTGTACTACTGGAAGGCTGCTGTGTTATGATGTTTTGTTTTAGGTATCATTTGACATTTAAAATTTGCTGTACTGTACTTTAAATCAGTTGGTATTAAAAACTTATTGAGCATTTTAATGACAATATTCATTATGGTGATCTTTTAAGCAATTAATAGATAAATAATAACAGGGTTTGGAGTGGTTCAATAAGATCTCTCCTGTGTGGGAACCACTATTTTCCTCCCGGCCATATAATTATTGGTAATGCTTCCATTTAAACTGAGATACAAGCTCTCTGGAGGGAATACCGATTGAATATTTATTTATGATATTGATTCTTTATAAGATATATATTTATATTTGATGAATTAATTTTTATTATTTGTGTTTTCCTCTGAATAGGCTGGTGGAACATCAACCGATTGCTTCATGAAACGTATCAGCTCACTCGAAACTGAAAATAAGGAGATACGGCAGGGTTAGTAGTAGTAGTAGTAGTAGTAGTAGTAGTAGTAGTAGTAGTAGTAGTAGTAATAATAATAATAATAATAATAATAATAATTGTATTTTAAGTGGTTTAGTGGGATTTTTGCTGCGTTGAAAACCACTGTCGCTCATATATCCATCTAGTCCAACTTCTGTTTGTTCACTACATCTGTTATCTTTGATTGTACAAGCAAAACAATTTGGGGTATGTTTAGAAGTGCCAGAACAGCATATATATGCAATTTCAGTTCTTCATAATTTATTTATCTTAAAAGAAATGCATTTATATTTGAAGTTGATTGTTTTTAGGAGGTTTATATGTTTTTGAGAGTAGTATATTTGTCATTTTGCGAATAAACTATCTTGTCTTACATTAATCTACTGGCCTATAAAATATCCATTGTGAAGTCAAATATGCATTCAGGCATAGAGATTTTTGGTTCGATCTTCTTCTGGCTGGAATTTTTTATGACATATTGCTTGTTGAAGTTGATTTAAAAATGAGAGGAAACTTGATTTTGATTTAGTCTATTAATGCAGGATAATTTGATGTTTTGACACAGTTGCCAAGAATCTTGAGTCGCTTGTTAACAAACTGACGGAGCGAGTGAGCGCACTTGAAAGAGGATCACCAGCAAAAGCATCTCAGGAATCTGCACCAAAACCCGCATCTTCAGCTTCAGCAGCTGAAAAGAATCAGGCTGACAATGCTGATGAAGACGAAGAGGACTTTGAACTGTTTGGATCGGATGATGAGGTTAGATAACAGTTGTTGTTGTCCAAATGTTCGATTTTTATGGGGATAGTAATGGCGTTTAAGGATTTAAGCACCCCCACTATAAAATTTAAGAAGACACAGCATTATTTTGTGATTTTTGCACTTCTGTCCTCAGCAGTAAGAGTGTTAGATGTGACAAATTATGAAAAGATATTGTTGATAAACCTTCGTGGAGTTGAAAATATGCCTTTTTTGCATACATACTATATGGACAAGTCCTAGCTTTGTGTTTATTGTTTTATTGATACCTTTTGGCAGTTTCTTTTGAAGACTCAATGGAACGTAAATATAGTTTAAGGCGTTTATTTTTAGGAGAAAGATGCCGAAGCCGAACGTGTGAAACAAGAAAGACTGAAGGCCTACGAAGAAAAGAAGTCTAAAAGTGAGGGCGGCTTTAATACAGCTTGCATTTTCACCAAAATCGTTTGAATTATTTTTCAAATTTGGACAATTATGTTTTGTCATTTAACCCTCTGACCCCGTAAAGCCGCTATAGCGGCTTTGCCGTCTTTAAGTTGTTCCCGTAAAGCCGCTATAGCGGCCTGGTGGTCTTTGACAAATACCCGTAAAAAATAAAATTTCCTTATTGTAACTTCAGAAACACACTAATTTTACACCAACACATCATTATAAGTTATTAGCATGCCAAAATATAGCATAATTTAAAACTTTCTCACAGTTCACTTTTTGGTCAGGGCCGCTGTGTCGGCGTTCTAATTGCTGTAGGGACACAGGGTCAGTGACCCGCTTGCTGTGGGGCTATCGGGGTAAGAGGGTTAAACATTTAATTGTCATTTAATTGCTTTTCAATTGATTTTAGAATATTTGCATCTTGTTTCTTTATAATTATTTCCTTAATAGCTCTGCAGTGACTTCTGTGAAGTTGTTTAAGATTAGCTGTTTTTTTTTCTTACCCATTAGCGACAACAAAGCATAACTGTTTTTGCCTTTTGCTCATGAAGCCATGTCCAACCAAACGCTTACAAAATGCATCACCCCACCTAATCTTCCCTCTTCAGGCATAAGCTCCACCCAGCATTACATACTATGCGTTACAGACGTATGTTATGAAATTGTATACGCGTAAAGTTTTTCTGTTTGGCTTTGTTGTTAAGAGCCTCAGTTGATTGCCAAGTCCAACATCATTCTGGACGTGAAGCCATGGGATGACGAGACAGACATGGCCAAGTTGGAGGAATGCGTACGAAGCATCGAGATGGACGGACTGCTTTGGGGCAATTGTGAGTGTAGCACCTATTTGCTCTTGCACGGTGTTTCTCTCAGATTAGCCTCTTTACACCTGCCTGTGCATACCTAGGCAGGTAGGGTAGATGACCTGGGCGTCACTTGAAGGGGGCACCAGAAAGATGTGATCTTGCTCTATTCAGCATAGAAAGAGAAGAAACGGAGAAAACCGACTTTGAGCATGTCATAGACCAGTTTGCATCAGTCAAAGCAAGAAAAATGCATCTGTAGTTTTAATCAGAACCTACTTTTGACGGAAGACACCGAATGACCTTGGAAGAAATAGCAGAGGAGAGAGGACTTTGGAGAGACGTCATGGAGAAGTCGATAGCTGGACACAGCTGGAGGATGAAAACCTGACCTGACCTGACTTTTGATGTATTTTATTGGCACTGGTTGCAGTATTGTGTTCAAATAACTTTTATGGAATACTCAATAATGGAAATTTTCTAGATGGTTACACTAGTTGCATTTGCCTAAATCCTTGTTTACACTTGCTCAGAAAGATTACAGTTTTACGTTCCTGTATTACATAGGTTTGTTGTTTTACATTGTGAATTTATAGCAAAACTTGTGCCTTTGGCGTATGGCATCAAGAAACTCCAGATCTCATGTGTCGTGGAAGACGATAAAGTGAGCACAGACGATCTAGAGGAGAAAATCACATCCTTTGAAGATTATGTGAGCAAAATACACACATATATATTATATATATATTTTTTATTTATTTTAAAATTTAAATTTACAATACACTGTATTTATGTGTTTTATCTTGTCTTTATGAATCAATGAAATGCAAAGTTGTATTGATAGAGTTTCAGGGTGATTTAGTAGTTGAATATGAAGAGGTTGTTATTTTACTGTTTAACTAATACCGTATGCATATAATTTATTTTGGGTATTGGAAAGTTATGTTTACCACTCTGTTTATATTATACTGATTTAAAGGTTGTTTCTGTATTTATTTAGATCCAAAGCATGGACATTGCAGCTTTCAATAAGATATAAAAGTGGTTATCAGCTGGTCTGCTCCGATTACTGTATTCTTTGAGAGTTGGTTTTTGTCTATGTCGTGGCAATCTGAACCAGTTTGCAATGAGCGGTCCAATGTAGCCATTGACATTAATGCAAATATTTCATTTCCTTCTTCTGTATTTTTGTCACGTATGAATTCTGTGTTCTAGACAATAAGAATTAAAATTAAACAGTTATTGTGATGGTCCTGTGGTCTGTTAACTTGATTCTGTGAATCTTAGTAGTAAACAAAAATGCGATATGTTAAATTAAAATACTGATTTGTGCTTTTCCTTAATTAACTTGTTGCTTGTGGCTTAGTTGCTCTACCCAATTCCTATCAAACTATTATAACATGGTTCAGTCCAGTGCTCTACCCAATTCCTATCAAACTATTATAACCTGGCTCAGTCCAGTGCTCTACCCAATTCCTATCAAACTATTATAACATGGTTCAGTCCAGTGGCAATTCAGGCCAGTCCAGTCTACCCAATTCCTATCAAACTATTATAACATGGCTCAGTCCAGTGCTCTACCCAATTCCTATCAAACTATTATAACATGGTTCAGTCCAGTGCTCTACCCAATTCCTATCAAACTATTATAACATGGCTCAGTCCAGTGCTCTACCCAATTCCTATCAAACTATTATAACAGGGCTCAGTCCAGTGATATAGGCGAACTCAGGAAAAATATACATTACACTGTATGTAGTAGCTGTTTACCCGTCAAAAATGACGGTCACCAAAACAGACTGATGTTATAACTATTCACTTAGAACTCTAAAGGGAAAATTCACCTTTGGAAATTGAAACTCGAGCACTATAACTGACCACAAAAATTAGAATGGACCGTTATGATAACGGAAATCATATTTTTGATCTGTATTTTTCTGTTTTCCGGGGACCGAGCATCGAACCCCGCCTGGCTGCCACCATCCCCCGACCATTTCTATTCCCCCTAGGTCCGAGGAGTCTAGATGAGACACTGGACATTGACACCCCTGCATCCCCGAACGCAAATTCCGGGTCAATAGCCTGGCTTCGCTCACCCCATCCTTAAATCTAGACCTTGGAAGCACATATACAGTACAGTAGAAACTTTAATACAGAGACGGATCTAGGGGTAGGGGCCACAAATGTCTCCGGGGGGCGCCAAAATTAGTCTTAAGGTAAGGAGTTCCGCTCGCTAGGGTGATGACCTTTTTCTGTTTGTCAAGGTGTTCGTGAAGTTGAATGAAGAATCAAGGGGCGCCAAAATGGGCAGAGCGGCGCCCTTTTTGGCTTCTTAGGGTTTTCGTCAAGTTGAGGGGGCGTCATCAGTATGTTTTGTCTCCGGGCGCCGGACATCCTAGCTCCGCTACCGCTTTAATTAATGAACGTTGTTTGCACGATCAATCAGTCAAATTCGCTGTTAGCCGAGCACTGACACTTCTATGGCCGGCTCAGTCGCTGTCGTAGGCCAAGATTGACCGCATTAGACTTAATTGTTTCGCTTTGTCAATTGACACCGCTTGAATGTCAAGGAATGGAAGCAAGCAACTTTTCACACGTGCCTGAAATCTATAGATAGAGCCTATTATTTCAAAATGTTGTTTATGTAGATTTTAGTATTTAAGCATAAAAGCGATTTTCAGATGGCACAACAGCAGTAGTAAAATTTAGTATAAAAGTGTTGACGAGCCAAAAAAATTGTCGAGTCAACTTCTACGCCCCCGCCAGTGTTTAATCTAGGGCGTTTCCTGGGGGAAAATTGCCATTTCCCCCGGAAATTTCAAATTCCCCCCCGAAAATTTTGGCATACTCATGGACTAACAGCAGCCTCCTAGCAGAATTCTCCCCCGGCTTTGTCAGTTTCCCCCCGGAGTCCCGGAGTCTAGATTAAACTGCCCCGGCTGGTCTGCGCCCGGGGCCACCGCCCCACCTCTGCACGCTACTGGTTTGGGGCGAGGGGGAGGGGTACAGCGTGCAGGCAATCAGGACGCTTCATCGAACTCCGCCGATTATAAAGTTTAGTTGCCACTGGCAACGATGTCTTCGAACATCTGCTGTGTAGCGTGACTCACAAACGTAACAAACTTACCAGACAGACGAAGGAAATTATTATATAGGATATTTCATCTGCCCTAGCATAACCAAGCGAAATATCGATGCTAGCAGCTGTTGAATGGAAAAGAAGAAGAGTAAGACAGACGACAAGACGGATGGATAAGCAGGATAACATTATGGAAACAATGAACATGAACATCGAGGAACTGAGAAATACGGTCGAGGACAGAAAAGGATGGCACATCAAAGTCCATAATATCACACAAAGTCGGAGATGACTGAAGGGAAGGGGGAGGCGGCTCGAGGTCACTGGTCTAATAGAAGTTTACGCCTATATACGAGGCAAACGTTATACGGTATTATAATTATGCCCTTAAAGTTAACATTAGTAAAGAAAACCATACCAAGAAGGCTTACTGCATATATGTTTAATCCCAAATGAATGGAATGTCCGGCACCTTGACCTGTTCGTCGGTTATTTTGTAACGCCTGTAACACTTGTATGGGGGAAACTAGATTGAAAGGTCTCAAAGTTCGCTTTGCAAGGGAAGTTGGCAAAAGCCTCTGCTCATTTTTGAAACATCCATATGCATAATTGTCGGAGACCCGGAGGCCCGGTCCTCCTATTCGGATCGGATCGGTCGTGGAGTGGCGGCTCGTGCCCCTATTGACTGCCTGGTCCCCCAGTGCCCCAGTTGGGACCCTATACTTAATGTCCAAAACCAAATGGTTAAATGATTTTGCCCCCAACGGGACTTGTAGAGCACTGGTAGCCTGGTAGGGATAGTTTTATATTGAGGAAAACGCGCCATACAACAGATTTTATAGCGTTTGAGACAATGACCTATTTTTGCTCGTCAGGGTTTGAACTGAAAAATGTGGCAGTGCCCCCCCCCATGTTCCGGAATCGCCACTGTTCATTACTGCAGCTGTGGACAGCCAACAATGGAATTCAAATTAAATTCAGATCGTAAATAGATTCGAAACGATAGATCGGCGAACATTGGTTACTCTAAAGAAAGGCAAAGGTCTTGGCGACGATCCATCATCATCATCATCATCATCATCATCATCATCATCATCATCATCATCATCATCATCATCATCATCATCATCATCATCATCATCATCATCATCATCATCATCATCATCATCATTATCATCGTCATCGTCGTCCTCATCGTCGTCATCATCATCCATCATCATCATCGTCGTCGTCATCATCGTCATCACCATCAGCAGCCAGCACCTATGTGCGCGTTGGAGTCAGAGAAGAGAGAGAGAGAGAGAGAGAGAGAGAGAGAGAGAGAGAGAGAGAGAGAGAGAGAGAGAGAGAGAGAAGTAACAGCAACCGTACGGTCGACGTTAGAGCGATTCAGTTGTGCATGCGAAGGAGGTGGTGCAGCTGGTGCAGCTGGTGCAGCTGGTGGCAGCGACAGAGGGCTAGAGACGCTGAAAACTGCCGCAGAATTCCGGGAAAATTTCCTCGCAGAAGCAAATAAATACACCGAACGCTTTGTTGCAACGACGAATTTCCGTACAGGAACTATTCTTAGCCAGAGAAGCTAGATGCATAGAAACTCTATAACGACGATGCGATCGTATATAGGCTACCGATTGGCAACATTAGGGGAATTAATTTAATTTACGATTTATTCGATCTAATTTCGAATTTTCTTCAGACAGTTTCTGAGTTTGTTTCGATTCGTTGACTCAATCGGGTTCGTTCTTTCCTCCGTCTTGTTGACGTCACACTTGGTTCTGCTTGGAACTCCGGGGAGCTGACGTCATGTTACACGCCCGATCTTCGTTCACGTTCTTTCTTTTCGGTTTTGAAATTCTAACGACGATGACGTCATTGGCAGCAAACAAACAGCGATCACCTGCCGGGTGGGTATGGAACCAAAGCGCATGCGCAAAGCTCGAACGATAAATATCTTTGCTTCGGTGATATGACGCGATTTAATGATCACGTGATGTTCATTACGATATCTATGGCGACAGGCGGTCACGTGACAATCTATATATGTACACGAGGCTGCGATGCGCGCTCATAGTGCGCTATAGAAGTTCTCGGATCGGATCCACGTGTAGATCTCTTTCCTAGTTTCTTGTTATTCTTATAATTTCCACGAATCTCCTCTCTTATCTTCCACTTGACAATCGAACGCAAATGTTCAATTGCATGCGTGTTCTGCATTCGTTGCAGGAAAATGGAAAAAACATTCTCATTTTTACTGATACAATCAGACAGTCATATCTAAAGGACATCAGAAAACAGCTCCTCTCTCTCTCTCTCTTCCTGTGTCTCTCTCCTGTCTGTCTGCCTGCCTGCTCTCTCTGCTCTCTCTGCTCTCTCTGCTCTGTTCTCTTTTCTTTCCCTCTCCTCTCTTTCTCTGGCTCTGTCTCTGTCTCTGTCTGTTCTCTCTCACTTTCTCTCTATGTCTCTCTCTCTGTATCTCTGCCTCCGTATTGGTCTTTATCTGTCTGTCTGTCTGTCTGTCTGTCTCTCTCTCTCTCTCGCTTCCACTTTCCTATCTGTCTCTATATCTTTTTCTCGCTCCTTTTCTTCTCGAGACTCGAGTGCATGCTGTAGTTGATTAAAACATTGACGTTGCGCTTAGAAAAGAGCTCGTGCGTCCTTTTTGTTAGTCACCAATCGATGTTTTTTCTTTGAAAGATAAAAACTTCCATGATTAAAACGTCCTTTATCTCACAATGCAGCAGTCAACAACTGAGATGCTGCTGCTGATGTTGTTGTTTGTTGCTGCTGCTGCTGATGATGATGATGATGACCATGGCATCATTTATCAGCGCAACCTTCGGGCGCAAACCAGCTCATATTCCGTCTGCTTTATTTATCGCATTTTCCTCGGCGCCATTATTAGGCATCGTCTTTGCATTAAACATTCATGAAACTTGTCAAATTCCGTCAGAAAGACCCTCGGACGTTCCATCTTTCATGTGGGCGCTCTGTCCGATTATCACAAAAACCGGACAGTAGATGCAGTGGCGGCACTAGGATTTCCGATTATCCGTCTAAAAACCATTTGTTGTTTAAAATAGATATAGCATTAAGTATAGGGGCGTCCAGGCTCTCAAATTGGCCGGCAAGATGATGGAAATTGGCCGGCAAGATGATGGAGCAGTCAATCCTCTTGGCAGCTGCCGGTTCCAGCCAATCAGATTGCTCCGTCGTTTTTCACAACCCGACTGGAAATACAATTAGTAGTGTGTTCAGAGGCTGTCCATTAATTACGTCAAAAATTTTTGAGCAATTTTTGACTGCTCCGCCTTGTCAATAACTGTCAAAAACTTTCAGTGACCCTCATATAATTATGTCAAAATCTGTTGAACCCCCTACCCCTAAGATCAGCGACGGGTTCTCATAAAAGGTTATTAATTTTGCTGTGGTGACTTTTTGCTCATCAAGTGTCAAAATGTGGCGGTGTCCTTTTTTCTTGTCAGACTTTGTAATAAATAGTATTCCATGAAAGTTCCTATTTAAAAAATTATAAACAATTAAATTGTCGACGTCAACTTCTTTTGATCCTCCCTCCCTCTGTCAACAACTGTCAAACTTTTTCAAACCTCTCCCGTTTTTGTTGACGTAATTAATGGACAGCACCTCAGTTTCACTCTTAATGCCCACAGGTTTCATGTCCCGATTTCAAGGACGCGCTCACTTTTCGTAAGGAAAGTCCCGAATTTCGTACAGTGTGTACGCGGCCTTAGTTCTATTCGTATACGGCTTAGGTCATCTGTTTCAGTCTGACTGCTTGAGGCAACGATATTTTCTATAGAAACTCTAAAGCAATGATCGAGTTGACAAAATGCCGAGAGAATCAGAGATGAATAGGCTAAATCATTAGGGGATATGGAGAGATCCTCAAATTGGGGAGGCGCTATAGTTTTATGGGGGATTACTCGTATATTTCTCGAATGCTTTAGATCGCTCGCAACAGTTTTGAACGTCATGAGAGAATTTCGTCAAAATTCAAATATTCTAGTCTCGTTAGCAACGATGCAAGAACATCAAATTCTGTCATAATGGCGAAAGAAAGCACTAAACTCATTACTTTTCTGGCTTGACCTGGCTATAATGCTATTTGGATTTGGTGCGCCATCGGCTGATGCCCTGGGCATTAAGATAGTGGCGCTATAGAAGTTGATTGATTTATTTATTACTTCAACAGTGGCGTAGTTACGGTCCCAGAATCCCAGATATATATATATATATATATATATATATATATATATATATATATATATATATATATATATAACACCATCACTTATAGAGTCCATCTTCTACTCTGTGTGTTCATCACTAGTCACTAGCGCAGCTACGAGGGCACGGGAGGGATCCGCCCCTATTCGGGCTGGAAACGGTCGTGGAAACACGCGGTGGGATTCGTGCAAAGCCGTTTAGTAGTTTCGGGGAGGGGTGGGGGGGGTAGTATGGCGTGTTTTTTGCTCGTCTAGACTTTTTAATGCTAAAAACGCTTATGCGGTCGCCCCCTATTCCGGAATCCTGGCGACGCCGCTGGCCTCGATTGAAGAGAATCATGACATTTTAGTCTCAAAGCTCAATCAAGCGGTTATCTCAAACCGGGTGTAAGACTCTGATAGACGTCGAATCAAAATTGTTAACGGTTTGAAATCAGGCAAACGGCGCTTTAGAAGCCAGTTCTTCTGTTCTGCTGCCTTTTACGTGATTTCATGACTTTTCGTGATCAGCGATTCAATGGACAGTAATCTCGACTACAAATAAATCGGGGCCCTGGGAAATTTTCGATTGCAGGGACCCATCGGGGGCACAGTTGCAGCAGCACCTCTGCTGAGGAGGCTGATCAATTCTAAATACGGGGTCCATTTTTATACAGACAATTATTTAATTAGACAGACAAATGATTCTGACGTTATATGCTAAAGCCACAACGCTCACACAACTTTTGATCCATATATATATATATATATATATATATATATATATATATATATATATATATATATATATTTATATATATATATATAGGGCCTATATATATATATCCTCAAGGGCCTTGGACATTTTCATGTCACTAAACGGTCAATTGAGCACGCGTCTGTGGTAAAAGAATTAATATCAAAGTTTTTCACACAGGCTGCCTCAGAATCAGAAAGATTAGAAAGATTACAGATCAGGAAGTTCAGACAGATTAGAAAGATTAGAATGATCAAAGTTAGTTCTTACGTAAAGCTTTGTTGAAGACTACTACTAAGCTTACTGCTCCTGCTGTTCTTCCTCCGTTTCCTCCTCCTCTTCCTTCTCCTCCTCCTCCTCCTCCTCCTCCTCCTCCTCCTACTACTGCTGCTGCTGCTGCTACTGCTGCTGCTGCTGCTATTACTACTACTACTAGTCTAATACTACTACTACTACTACTACTACTACTACTACTACTACTACTACTACTACTACTACTACTACTACTACTATTATTATTATTATTATTATTATTATTATTACTACTACTACTACTACTACTACTACTACTACTACTACTACTACTACCATAGTTGTGAAGTTCGAATAAATTTTTTAAAGTTCGTAAAAGTTCGTAAAAGTTCGAATTTCCAACTTGGTCCTCGTCAGATGACTGTCTCAGAAGACCAGTCGACGTAGGCCTATTATAATTATCGGCATAGCAGATGTTTTCGATCTTATCCACCAGTCGTAAGTTACAATGCACTTTGACAATCTTCTCAACTGCCTTACATGTAAATTAGAGTCTGTTGCGCTTTTTTATGTGTATAAATTCAAATGCTGACCAATTTCTCTCACACGACCCGGCTAATGTGGCTTGCGATAGCACTTTGAGTCTTTGACAGTGATAATTTGAATTGAACTTTATGAACTTTCAAGCATCATCAATAAAGTTCGAAAAGTTCGAACAGTAATAAAGTTCAAAACGCTTGAACGTCACAACTATGACTACTACTACTACTACTACTACTACTACTACTACTACTACTACTACTACTACTACTACTGCTGCTACTACTGCTGCTGCTACTACTACTACCTACTACCACCACTGCTGCCACCACCACCACTGCTGCACCACCACCTGCACCACCACCACCACCTGCTGCACCACCACCACCACCACTGCTGCACTGCACCTGCACCACTGCTGCACCACCACCACCACCACCACCACCACCACCACCACCACCACCACCACCACCACCACCACCACCACCACCACCACCACCACCACCACCACCACCACCACCACCACCACCACCACCACCACCACTGCCACACTGCCACTGCCACTGCCACTGCCACTGCTACTGCTACTGCTGCTGCTGCTGCTACTACTACTAAGGTTTAGGGTGGTTCAGAAGGATCTGCCCTGTATGAGAACCGACTCCTATAATTGACTGGATGAGTGGAATAAGGAGTTAAATCCAGTTACCACCTTAATGGTGAGGTTGTCAATTGAAGGGCCCAGAGGAATAAGGAAGTAAATCCAGTTACCCCATTAGTGTTGAAAATATCAGTTGAAGGGTCCGGTGAAATATGGAAGTAAATGCATTTACCCCTCTTATTGTTATTGATACTCAAACCACTGGGGGGTCGGATACGGTTACCTCCTTATTCCATCCATCCATTCAATTAACTTTTGGAATGTTTCAGTCTTCGGAGTGACGTAGCGATGACGTCGTCGCCGGCTGCACTAGATGACCTTCACTGGCGATCTCAGCCGAGGAGACACGTGACGCAGAAGAAGATCCCGCAGTAGGTTTTCAAACATCCGCAGTTTCTCTAGAGCAGAGGTGGCCAACCTTCTACCACAAGGGGGCCATTATAAATTTTGAGCAACATGCGGAGGGCCGCAGTGTTTTGTTGCCCCTTGCACGTTGTTTTCCAAAGTAGTGACAGTCGCCGGCAGCCACGTATCGGTAGTAACTGGTAACAGTTACAATTAAACAGCAGTTTTTAAAAAGTTACTATTTTACCAAATTAAGCACATAAACTAAAAATCTTCTTCATTAGTCAACATTGTATGCATAAATAGGACCAAAAAGATTTATTTCAAAAGATAGCCCGCGGGCCGCCAATTAGCAGCCGAAGGGCCGCATGCGGCCCGCGGGCCGTCGATTGGCCACCCCTGCTCTAGAGAATCTACGGCGTTTGGCGCCAGTGCGTTTGTGTGTTACCGCGCGTGCGTTAACTTTCAATACAAATTGGGCAAAATGGCGTTTTTGGGGTGTGTCAGAATAATAATTGTCAGTTGATAATTTCTCGAATCATTGCTTAATCTCTAGTTTTAGACGAGAAATTACTTTTCGTTGCCTGATTTTTGTCTTTTGATTTCTTTCCACGCGCTGCAGAGAACTCAGGTAACCATTTTCATGCACGCAACATATGTACATATTACGGTGTACATCATTGGCGTAGGCACGTGAGAGCAGAAATCACCGGGGGCCGACCCCTATTCTGGGAGGGTCAGGCAGTCTTGGGAATGCGAAACAGTCGATTTTTTGGGTGTGGGGAGGTAGATATGGGCTTACTACATCATTGACGTAAACGTTTTTTCTGGAATCCTGGCTACGCCAATGAACTACATTCTGGATACGCCCTAATTTTTCAGACTGCACTATTGAATTTTATTTGTCATAAGTGATAGATTTTATAAAGTTAATAATATATGTAGTCTTGGCCATATGCATCGGTCCATGATCCATCAATTTATCAAATTGATAGGACTGCAGGTGCAGTTATGTTGCGCAGGAAATTTTAAGTTCACGTTCATTGACAAAGCAATACTCTTTTTTCAGTGGGAACGTACGGGAAAGGCGTTCCCACGCTTTTATTGCCAAATTAGTTTTTATCGATATGCAATAATGCGTGTTTTACTTACAGTCAGTTCTTTTTTCAGTGGGGACGCAGTTTAAAAACAACGAACTACATTGTGGATAAATATATCAAGTACTGTTATTCTATTAATATCTATGGCCTACTTCTTACGACAAAACAGATATGAAATTCCAGGGATGTAGTACTTGGTACTTGTACTTGTGCTCGAGTTGTACTCGAGTACAAATTTTTAGTACTTGTACTTGTACTTGTACTCGGAGGCCAGGTACTTGTACTTGTACTTGTACTCGGAGTTTTTGGAATGCAAGTACTTGTACTTGTACTCGAAGGCCAGGTACTTGTACTTGAAGCATTGTGTACTTGCTACATCTCTGTGAACTTCCAACCCTTTTTATCCTAGAGAAAAGCACTGGTAATACTTGCGATGCAACCTTTGCATCTATTCTGAGTGCTTCTGAAATTCTGAGTATAAATAGGTCTATAAGGGCGCTATAAAGATGCCATATAATCCATATTACATTGCATGGTAATGGTGTTACTTATCATTATATATTTGTTGTGTTGGTTGGTTTTATTGTAGGGTTTGTTATGTGCTTTCATTTTCATTCATTAGTTTTGACATGGATTAGCGGTTTTCAAAAAAACATTACTTATATTTAATTGAGTTGCAAATGACCCATAGGTCAAGGGTCACACAGGTCAAGGGTCATTTTGAATGACCAATTGCAATCTTCTTCTCTCTACCATTGCTCTAGCCAAAATAATAGTTTTTTTCGAATGGCCTTGACGGAGAAAACATGTCAAGGACTGATCACCTCTATGTACTCATCCGCGCGCGCACTACTTCTGCCGATTTGTCTCGTGCGCAACGTCGAAGAACTATTTTTTCTCGCGCGGCGTGAATCGTGATCCATGTGACGATTATAACGATCAGAGCAGTTCTTCGGTCAAAATCAGTCGCATTTACAGATGAACTGCGGTCCAAGCAGTGGCGGCTCTAGGATTTGGCAAGTGGGGGGCCGTTGGGGTGGCAACTTCTAATCATGGGGGGCCAACCATTTGTTGTTTAATGTATGTAGCATTAAGTATAGGGCCCCAACTGGGGGGGGGGCACTGGGGTGGCCAGGCACTCAATTGGGGGGGGGGGACGGGCCCCCTGGACACCCCCCCCGCTCCCTCCCGGTGGAGCCGCCACTGGGTCCAAGAACCGAATACAAAACGGAGAGAGCGAGTAAAGAACGACCGTTTGCCAAAAATTGATGGCCAACGTATAAATGCATTGCTCTAATGGATCAATGGCAAGCCACAAACAGACAGACAGACAGACAGACAGACAGACAGACAGACAGACAGACAGACAGACAGACAGACAGACAGACAGACAGACAGACAGGCAGACAGACAGACAGACAGACAGACAGACAGACAGACAGAAATGATAGACTGGGTGGCTGGCTGGTTGGAGTGATTGAGTGAGTGAATGAGTTAGTGATTGATTGAGTGAGGAAATAAACTGACAGATGAAAGGCAGGCGTACTACAACAAACGACGAAGACGACAGAGGCTAAACTCGAGGGGCAGAGACCAAGAAAAAGCTGCCTTCGATGCCGTTTATCATCTAAAACCGAAAGCACTCTGAAACAATTCTTCTGTCGAAGCGAATCACTAAAGGCTCTCACTGAAGCGAAGAATTCCTTATTAACACGAATTACCCCACCCCCATCCCTCGCCCCCACTCCATCCCCTCCTAGGGGCGTACCTAGGTTAATTTGGCGCCCATGGCACGGACGGTCGGAAAATTAAATTAGGGGCCTAACAAATCATGAGATTTTATTATTGACTCAGGATTGAAAACTACAAATGCACTTCTTTTCTTGTTTTTACCAATGCGAACTGGTCTATGATGTGCTCAAAGTTAAAGCCCTGTTCAAGAATGGAAAACGAAGTGAACCAAGCAATTACCGACCAGTGAGCCCGAGCCTAACTTCTGTAATATACAAAGTTATGGGAATATACTGAAGTCTGAAAGAGAACATATTTGAGCATTTGACAAGGAATAACTGTTAAAGGCAGTCAGCATGGATTCACAAAGGGACGTTCATGACTGACCACCAACCTGTTAGACATTCTGGAGGAGTTTTGTGATAACCTAGATGAGGGTAAGACAGTAGACATTATATCTTTAGATTTTGTCAAAGAGTTTGACAAAGTGCCCCACATAAGACTGGCTGCCAAACTAAAATCCTGTGGAATACGAGAAAATTATTCTTAGATGGATTCAAAATTGGTTGAAGGACAGAAGACAGAAGGTTGGCATAAGGGGTGGCCATCAGTGGCGTAGCCAGGATTTCCGGAAGGGGAGGTTTGGTTCTTGGTTTTAATCGTGACCAGCTTTGGAAAAATCATGACAAACAAAAAAACGTTATCGCCTCTTCTTTTTTACGCGACGTGCAAAAAAACCTGTTCACCTCAAGTTTTTTAGCTGACAAGCAAAAAAATGTCTGTAGCCAATGGGGGAGATTGACCTCCAAAGTCGCGTCAAAAAAATAAAATACATGGAGACTCATTACAATTATTTTGTTTTCGGCAGCCAAAGGGGCTTAACCCCCAATCCCCTTTGGCTACGCCATTGGGCCATTCGGAATGAGTAGGAGTTATTAGTGGGGTGCCTCAGGGCTCAGTGCTTGGGCATTACTTTTTCTAATAGGCTGTATATATATATATATATATATATATATATATATATATATATATATATATATATATATATATATATAAACGATATCGATGAAGGGTTACCATCCAAAATTTCAAAGTCTGTCGATGATACAAGGATGCGCAGAAATATAGACTCTGATGATGATGCTAAAATCTTACAGAAGGATCTGAGGAAATTGTTTCAGTGCTCTGTGGACTGGCAGATGCTTTTTAATGTCGACAAATTTAATGTGATGCATGTTGGGCAATAATAATGGCAATGAATATGCCTTAGGGGGAAGGTTCTAACCACCACAGAGGAAGAAATAGACTGGAAGGAGGTAATCATCCATAGAAGTATGAATCCATCTCGACAATGTATGGAAGCAGCGAAAAATGGCAGCCGAATGCTGGGAATGATGAAAAGAGCTCTAATGAGTCGAGACAAAGAGATAGTCGTAAAACTATATGCCATTAGTAAAGCCTCATCTAGAATACTGTGTTCAGGCATGGAATCCATGCTTGAAAAAAGATACAGAGCCTTTAGAAAAAGTGCAAAGGCGAGCAACAAAGATGGTCAATGGATGTCATTGGTGGCGTAGCGAGGCAAAGTGCCGCCTGGGGCGAAAATAGAAAGTGCTGCCCTCCAGTCGAGCGGTGGGCGCCAGGGGCCAAGTCGATAAAAAATGCTCGAGGAGCAGAAAAAGGTCAATTTTGGTGCCCTCATCTGGTCGGCCGAAAATGCCGCCCATAGGGATAGTGTCGCCTGGGACGGTTCGCCCCTCCCCATCGCTACTCCCCTGGATGCCATAATTAAGCTACGAAAAAGACTTCAATATTGTGGATTGACAACAATAGAACGGAGGAGAGAGATGCAAGCTCGTCGGAACTGGGATTGCAGGGGATGCAGGTGCACCCCCTAAAAAATCTTAGGGGGTGCATTGCATCCATGGAAGGCAAAAGTTAAAGCTGCAGTTATACCGCAGTATTAACCTAGTCTTACCTAGTTCAGGCTGGTTGTGATGCCCTTTTTGCTTGCCAGATTTTTCTTAAAGTTGAGAAACGACGACCTTTTTAGCTTGTCAAGGCTTTCGTGAGCCTGAGGGGGCGTCGTCAGTATGTTGTCCCCGGGCGCCGTACACCCTAGCTACGCCCCTGAAATGCACTCCCTGCTAAAAATTCGTTCCGACGGGCCTGGAGAGAGGCATTTGATAAAAATACAAAGTAATGATTGGGAAAGTAGATGTGTCATACAATAAATTCTTTAAACTGGCACACTATAACAGCACAAGAGGCCACACATAGAAATTGTTTAAGCAGAGGGTGGATCCAAGAAAGAAACATATTTTAGTGCAAGGGTTGTGGACAAATGGAACAGTTTGGACGAGGTGGGAGTGACAGTTGAAACAGTAAACGGATTCAAAAGTTATCTCGGAAAACTAGGTTATTGAATGCGGGGAGTTACTACAGTGGTCTTCACACAGGCTGACGTAGCCTCCTAAACCAATTTAAATCACACTATTATTATTATTATTGTTTATTATTATTATTATTATTATTATTATTCAGTTTTTGTCAGTTTCTTCTCTTTCTACGCCGATTAGAGAATGATCACAGAATTTTTGACACCCCCATTCAAGTGGCCCCAGAGCATCTGCCCTACGTGCCATACTCTGGGCACGCCACAATTTCCCTCTTCTCTCTCTCTCCGTTAAAGGGTGACTAGATAAGTCCTGCGTAATCTGACATAAAACACAACGAGATAGTCTAATTAAAACAAGAAGAAGCCATTAGATTTGTTTCTAGGCGTCTGATGTCAAGACCATAATCGATTTTATCGATCGAGTTTTCTTTTTGCAGCACCCCTGAAATTCTGAGCAAATTGAAGCACTTCTACAACAAGCAAGAATCGCCCTCTAAAGGTAATTACGAGTTTCGTTTCGATTAATTTCATTTTAAAATTAAAAATACATTAATCATTAGATCACTAATATTTTAATTGCTTAATTAATTAATGATCATTAGAAACATGTGCTGAAAATGCAAATTAATCAATCAATCGACCTTCGTCAGCCAGCCAGCCAGTCATTCTATCAGTCAGCCTGTCAACCAGTCAGCCAGCAAATCATTCAGTCAGCCAGTCAGTCAGCCAGCCACAGGGCTAAAATAATCTCAAGGGCATTCGGTGGAAAAAAATTTCCGAAAGGGGATTCTCTGGAAAGGAATCTGTATGGCTTACTCCCATGCACTGCTATACTGTATACAGTGCCTATGTGTATGTCCATTGTAAATCGCTGTTACTGTGCTAGAGTGGTTTTCTGTTTTAGAAAGTCCAACGGAAGTTAAGCTTGGGATTTACGTGAACAGCTTTTACTCGATTAATGAACAGACAATGGTTCGTCTTCTCAGAAATTTCTCGAATTACCGGTTATAATGATCAGTGGCGAAGCCAGGGGTTCAGATGTAGGGGTGGATCTACATTTTCGGGTAAAAGTCTCCGATGAGCAGAAAAAGGTCGTCAATGAGTTGTTCGCATATTCACGTTTTCTCCTCGGTCATGCTACCTACCCCTCCCCAAATTTCTCAACGGTTTTGCGCAAATCCAACGACCGGTCCCAACCAGAAAAGAGGGGCCGGCCCCCTTGGCTACCAGTGATGGGCAACTAACTAATAAATATTAGTTAAACTATAACTAAATTTCAACTAAAAATAAGTAGTTAAACTTTTAGTTGCTAACTAACTTTCTAAAATAGTTAACTAAACTAAAAAAAAATTAGTTAAACTTTTTGCAACTAATTTTACAACTATTTTTCATGTATCAAATATGTGTTCATAAAAACAATTCAAAACATAGACGATGCTGGCAGCATCAACACGTCAGTCAATGGACCATTGAATTAATTAATCATTTATTGTCTATTTAAGTCTTAGTCTAGACTGCAGGAACACAAGTTTGTCAAGAGTCTCATCGCTTTACTTTTGGTCGGCAAAAGCGGCACGTGGCACTGAAATTCTTGCAGTCATTATGAGCTTGGTTTGAGTCCTTTAACTTCAATTTGACTTCTTCGCAACACATGTTTACTAACTCATTTTCACTTTTCCGTTGCTAGAAAACGCTACTTATGATGTAATCAATGGATGTAATTCAATATTGTATATAATTCCAACTAAAGATAAACGACTTCATATAAAAGCATTTCTCGCTTACCAACGAGATCAAAGATCGTAAGTAAGTAAAAATACACTGGTCTCTGACCAAGATCAGTGATATATGGTGTTATCGTTGTCATGAAAAAAATTACCCAGAAAGAAATAGATAAAAAGGTACTGTAATTTCGGATCACCAACTAAAATTTTTTAGTTAAACTATTTAGTTATTAACTAAATTTTTTTAGTTAAACTATCATTTTAACTAAACTATTTATATTTAATTAAACTATGAAGCTAACTAAAAAAAAGTAGTTAAACTTTTAGTTAGCAACTAATTAGTTAACTAGTTGCCCATCACTGTTGGCTACGTCGACGATAATGATCATTCAATTTCAACAAATTATTATCTTTACAATCGAAGAGAGAGAGAGAGAGAGAGAGAGAGAGAGAGAGAGAGAGAGAGAGAGATCAAAAGTCAAGCGAGGGAGAAGGAACTATAGTGCAACGTGGGAAGAATGGAAAAAGAGAGAAAAAGGACAAGGATTGTAAAAAAAGAGAAAGCGGGCGAAGCTAATGAATTAGTAAACGAAGGAATAATAAGGTAAAAGGCTGAGCAGCGCAATTACATGACTGTCCGATCAAATGCAATAGATCTCGGAACCGCAATCTTGTATACATTATTGACGATCGGACGGACTCTGATCGAAATACGCCTGGTTGGAGCGCTGTAACGTCCTTTCTGTGATTTCATTGTCCTGAAAAATTATTCACGACGATCGCTCGTGCCTTCTAAAAGATTCATGCGGGTAATTTGGTCGGAAAGAACGAAAGCGTACAGTATACATACTATACATACGAACGAAAGCGTATACAAATCCTTTTCAGAGAAAATTACTGGGATTTGTACACAGCAGAACTGACAATCTCTTTTTTCTTACACGAGGTTTTGCTTGACAAACCCCATAAAAGTTCGAAGACTTTCATGGGCATCCATATATGCTGGCATTTTCCAGGAGGGGGCATTTGCGGCCGCCTGGAAAATGCAAATCTCTTTCTGTAATTAACTATGTTTTGGCTTCTAATCAACGCGTCAACAACATCATTATTATCATCATCATCATCGTCGTCGTCATCACACGTTACATTTACGCACAGTAAAATATCTGAAACCCTCGTTGGGAACACTAATAAGCAATCATTCTGTCCACCGTAATTTAAGACGATTGTACCAACTCCCCTCCCCACCCCACTCCCAGCTCCGCCCCTACCTCACCCCTCTCCCCCAATCTACCTGAACCCCATTTACCTTGACTCTTAAGCGCCGATCGTTTTTTCCCCAAAAATATTCCCGCTTGTCGTTCCATCCAGCTTCCACCCCTCTTTCCTTTCATGCGTCCCTTTCCGTTCCAGGTCGAATAGCCGGGAAGTGGAAAACGGAAGACGATCCAAACGCTGGTGCCCCACTGTGCACGATCGTCGCGTTCGAGCACGGAACCAGCGTCGTGATGTATCGTCTGCCGCTGTCGTCTGGCGCGAATACCAATTGGCCATTAACTAACGGCCGCCTACTTCATGGGCTTTAACAGAGGCCACGGCAAAAAGTCAGATGCTGAGGCTTCTGTCTACCCCACCCCTCCACCTTCCACCACTCTTCTCTCCCCATCACCTCCCTCATCGATCTAGTTCCATCCACGATCAATGCTTTTTTAGACCAATGAATTATTCGATTAGTATTGATTAGACCTTAATTGATAATAGCAATTAGACCTCAATGATACTAACCAGACCTAAATTGGCAGTTAATACAGCACAGCTTCGTTATTACGTACTTAGCAGGTCTGTAAAATTACGTTATATCAGAGGTAGGTTATATCCATTACCGTCCAATACGGTAGCGCATTACACGGGACCGTGCATTGCGTTGCGCTATAATCGAGTATACGCTATAACCGAGTCCGTTATAACGAAGCTCTACTGTATTAGTTGGTCAATCGCCTAATATTACTTGTGTCTTTGGTATTGATTGTACCGAAATTAATATTATTTGGGCGTCGATTAATATTAAGAATGGTGGATTTGATTCAAGGTCGGAAACCCCCTAAGTTTTTTATGAATGAAATGTAGGTTTTATGTTTTTTATATTTTTAAGGTTTTATTGTTTGGCATGTCAACATTCATAGATCTCTCTCCATATTTTTGTCACATGCCAACAACTAGTGTTTAACCCAGACTCCAGGCCTTTGAGGGGGTAATTGACTTGACTGGAGGGGAAGAGACAGAGTTGAATGCAAAAATGTGTAAGTGCTGGGATTTGGGGGGATGGATTTTTGTGGGGTTTTTGTGTGTGTGTGGGGAACCCCCAAGAGGCTTATCTAAAACACTGTCAATAACCATAATATTATACCCTTTTCTATATTGCTGTCGCATATGTGATCTACTGTCTGGAGAGCGTAACAAACTTTTAAAGCATTAAAATGGGATTTTTCATTTTTCGACTTAAAAACAAAAGACGTAAAAAGTCTAAAATTTTGCTTTAAAAAATCTAGGTTTAGAAAACCCCGAAAACCTAGGTTTTTAAAATCACATTTCCTAGACCTGATCCGTCCTCAGTAGTCTAATGCTGAGCAAAAGCTTTATTTGGGCCTTTGAAGGAGGTTTTTAGGGGGAGGAGGGGTCAGAAGTAATTTTCCTATCTGAGACATTGGCGAAGGATTAAGGGAGAGGGAGGGAGAGAGAGAGATGTAGCAAGCGCTGATCCCTATTGTTGTCCCTTTTGCGTTCGATGATTCCATTTTGAGGTTCGCTAAGCCTTAGGGAACCGACCTCTCGTTCTCTCTTCAAATATGTTCTTCGCGTGCGAATTTCATTTTCGACCGTAAACGACCGTTCTACTGTAAGACGCCGTTCTCTGACTTTCCGCCTTTCCACTTCGCCGCCTCCCCCTCCCTCGCCCCGACAACCCCACCCTCCAATCACCATAATTCTTTTCCACTTGTGCTGCTTCTCGTCGAATGGATGGACGGTCACCCATTGAACCCACTCGTTCAGGGAATCCACATTCTTGCTCGCCTCTCTGTGTGTCTCTATCTCTCTCTCTCTCTCTCTCTCTCTCTCTCTCTCTCTCTCTCTCTCTCTCTCTCTCTCTCTCTCTCTCTCTCTCTCTCTCTCTCTCTCTGTGTCGCTGTTTTTCTGTTTGTCTCTGTCTCTGTCTCTGTCTCTCTCGGAGGTCACAGGAGCTTATCCAAAAGACACTTTTTTATTTGCAGCTACATCCAACATCCTCTTTCCTTGAAGGGAGGCCAGAATATTTATTCTGAGAGGCGGCTGCCAGGGTTATTTCTAGGATTGTGAATTTGGGGGTGTCGGGAAAATCTGAGTGTGTGTGGTTATTTTCTAAGATTCTAGGCTTGTGAATTGGGGGGAGGGGGAGGGTGTCGGGAAAATCTGGGGGTGTCGAAGTTTGGAAGTCTCTACCGAAAAAGTCTGACAAGCAAAAAAAGTCATCCGAGGAAGGATAAAACTTGGGGTGGGGGTGTTCTTCTCCATTGGGGGAGTGTTCAGGGCTAATTAATATGCATTTTGTATGCATTCCAATGATTCCATTGTCACATTACCAAATTGTGGGGGTGTCGACCTCAAATTAGGGGGGTGTTGGGCGGGGTGTTAGGGGGATGTAAAAATATCCCTGGGGTTGCACAGGTTTGCCCCAGCACAGGATTGACGATATAATGAAATCGGCAATTGTCATCTACGCTGTTACGTTACAGCGTCTGTAGCGTTTACTAATTACGCATGTGTAAATTACAGCGACAGTGAATGACCTCTGACTATAATTATTTTGGCTTTATAAAGAATACACGGGGGACACCGATGGGCTTTTCTTTATTTGCTTGTCCGACTTTTCAACCCGAAAATCCCAACTTTTTCTCCTGGAGAAATTTCTGTGGAAGTCCATGGAATCGCTAACGGATACCAGGCGCTTAACTTCTCGTAAATGCCACAGACCTGGAAACAGTGTTTTATACAGGCCTGTTAGGAGGGGATCCCCCCAAAACCCTCAAAATTCCCCCAAAATCGCGGCACTAAAATTTTTGCATTGAACTATGCCTCTTCCCCTCCAGCCAAGTCAATTCTCCCCGCCCCCAAAGGCCCGGAGTCTGGATAAAACGCTGCCTGGAAATTTTCAACAATATTCGGACCCAGATTTGAATCGCGAATAAGGGGACCCTAAAACCGTTGGGCGCCAATGGCAGTGATAAAATTTAGGTAGGCCTATGTGTGTGTAACTCTTAAAAGAAAATTGCAAAATATAATTTAGGCCTACACTGGCCCGTTATTTTGCGTATACTTGCATAGGACTACTCCGTCAGCATGTACCTGCGTCAGTCATGGCAGGACAGAAGACTGGATTTCACGAAGTACCATTCGAGGCTGAAACACATCCGCATGGGCGAGAACAGCTGGGCAGAGATCTGGGTCCCCGATACGTTCTTCCGCAACGAAAAAGGCGCCAATTTCCACGAAGTGACCGTCAACAATCGTCTCCTGCGGTTGCATAGCAACGGGATGCTGTGGTACGTCATCAAGTAAGTGCCTCCGTGACGTCATCAACGTCTCTGTCTGTCTCGCTCTGTGTGTGTGCGTGTGTGTGTGTGTGTGTGTGTGTGTGTCTATTCTACAATCATGTTCAGACTTAGAACCAATGTCATTAAATTTTATCCTCGCGATATTTTGCGTTTGTACCGTTGTGAATGAAGTTTGACATAAGAAAGCAGCGCACAGTGGCTGACCTATTGGTATGCCAGGTAGGTCAGATGCCCTGGGTGCTACTTGAATAGAGGGGTGTAACAAATTGGGTGATTTTGCACTCTACTCAGAAAGAGAAGAAGAAGAAGCTAAGAATACTGACTTCATAGACCGCTTCATATCAGTATCAGGAAGAAAAGTGCATCTGTATAGTTTTGATCTCTTGTGTCAATAAAATATCAAGATTTGCAGGGTTGTCCATGGGATGGGATGGGATGGGATGGGATGGGATGGGATGGGATGGGATGGGATGGGAGGGGATGGGATGGGATGGGAGGGGAGAGTTAAATATGACCCGTGGACAAGCCCGAGGTTTGCTAATTAAAGATTTGTTAACCCGCTAATTTATTTTCTGTCCCTCTGCCACGGGCGCCAAATACCCTCGGTACCGCCCCCCGCTTGCAACGAAAAGCTGTCACCGATTAAGTGGATGGGGAAGGGTTAGAAACATGATGACTAACTGATAATGGTGGTGTGGTGTGGTGATGACGGTCGTGGTGTGGCGTTAGCAACCAGGGTAGTAGTGATGACGATAACTACGATGACGTCGTTTATGACGTCATTGACGACGACGACGACGAAGTATCTTTGTTGTCGTTGTTGACGCTTTCTTTTAGGATATCAGCGATGCTGTCCTGTCCAATGAACCTGCAAAAGTATCCGCTTGACACTCAATCCTGTCCCATGATGTTTGAAAGTTGTGAGTAAAAACCTAGATTTTTTCGTTTGTAAAATACTAAATCTACCATAGGGGCCTATATTATTATGGGAAGTTTATCGTAGCTGTTTTTATATTATGCATGTAGCATTGGCGTAGTCACGGGTCTAGCAGGCCGGGCCTCTGTTCTGGTCGGGACCAGACGTGGGATTTGCACAAAACCGTTGGGAAATTTGGAGTGGGGGTGGGGTGGGGTATGACCGTATTGGGGTAAGTATACATTGGCGCAAACTTGGGTGAAAAACTGGGAGGGGCTCAAACTCTATACCTTCCCGTTTTTTTAGTTCAATTACTCACTGCAAGGTGTTTTCGGATTAGAGACACTGAGACAGTAATCATTAATCATAGAAGAGAATACGTGAATGTGTGAAAAGCTCCTTTCCTTGACGACCTTATGTTTGTTCGTCGGTAACTATTTTACCCGAAAATATCGATGTCTTCCCCTATTCCAGAACCATGGCGTCGCCACCGAGCCATAGAAGGCCGTCCATCCTTCTTCTTCTTTTACGTCGCAGTTGTCTTAGCCTAATAATTCTTCTTTGATTTTCCTTCCTGCGCAGTCGGATACACGATGGACACCATGTATTTTACGTGGCTGGACGATCCGGTGGATATCGACAAAGAGTTGCAGCTGCCCCAGTTTACCTTGGTCGAGACCATTCGCTACGACTGCTCGCAGAACTACACTGCTGGTATGTTTCTAGCAGTGGCGGATCCACAGCGGGGCCCGGGGGCCCCGTGTCCCCCTATATATTGAGTGCCTGGCTCCCCCAGTGGTGGCTCCCCTGTTGGGACCATACACTTAATACTACATACCTAACAACAAATGGTTGGCCCTCCATGATTAGAGGTTGCCACCCCAACGACCCCCGCTTGCCAAATCCTGGAGCCGCCACTGGGTTCTAGGACGATTGACCATAGCAAAAACACGTTAAGAAAATGGTGTCCCTAGAGCAATGGACAGGCTTAACATAAAGTATATTGACCATTATACTTGGTGTATAACAATAAACCAAAATATAACCCTAACCTTAAACGTAACCCTATCGTGACTGATAGTGTCCCCAGTGGGTGCGAAGTCCGCCGAGTATAGTCAAAATCTCGATAGTGTGGTCAATCGTCCTGTGGTCAATCGTCCTGTGGTCAATCGTCCGCGTACCGCTGGTAGGCTTCCATGACGAGGGTGGGGTTCAATCCTGTACGCCACATCACTAAGGGGAGGGCACACCACAGAGGCTGGTTCACCCGGCTTCTATATTAGCAGTTTTTTTTATATCAGAGGCCTGTCCAGGGCTTTTCGCCATGATGAGATACGTCTATTAGCGATCGTGATTTTCGGGTGGGTTATGAGGGGCACGTCCCTAATACCCACCCAGGTAGATCCGCCCAGTTTTATTATGTATTATATATTATCATCTATTATATTAAAATCGTTATCTGTATAAATCAAGCGTTCTGATTGGTTGACTAAGACGGTTTAGACCGTTTAGTTTACGTCGCGATGCGTTGGTGGACGATGTTCGAAACGACATTTTGGTAACAATTGTTCGTAGAATCGTAGTTTAACACGGTCGGCTGGGCGTGCGACGACGTTGCTATTGGTAACAATTGTTCGCAGCCTCAGGTAGTTGTGCAATTTTAACGTACATTTTAACGTACACAAAAAATACGTGTACAGCGTCACACATGGCCACAGTTGCGTGATTTTAACGTACATAGGCCTAATTATTACGTGGCGCAGAGCTTGGCTAGGTGGCGATCATTGAAATGTTGTTCAGCATGAATTCAATGATTGGGTATTGGGTATAGGTATTGGATTAGTATTATCACTGCACTGCGAGCCAACACGCGAGGCAAACGAGCCTCTTTCTAGTTATTATATATAAATGTATAAATGCATATATATGAAACATGGCGGTTTCTCGCAAAGGGCAGACCCACTGAACCATTTTAGACCTTATAATTACTACTACTACTACTACTACTACTACTACTACTAGCCCCTGCACGGGCCGCTGCTTACTGCTGCTGCCCACCTGCCCGGCCCGGCTGCTGTCACTACTGCTGCCCGGCCCGGCCTGCTTTCATTGCTTTTTCTTTAGGGTCCGGCTGTTTCGGCCCGCTGCTCCAGCCCGGCCCGGCCTGCTGCTGCTGCTGGCTGCTGCGGCCCGGCCCGGCCCGGCCGGCCCGGCTGCTGCCCGGCTGCTGCTGGGCCCGGCCCGGCCTGCTCATTTGCGATTACAATTTGCAACCTAACTTTGGGAAATCAGTCACGATTCAGTTGACATTTTGCTAACAGCTCTTCTTACTACTGCTGTCTACTGAAAACAACTCATAATGCAACAAAATTGAAGCCGATCGATAAAGTTTAACCCATTAAAATGCAAAAAAATAGTATGTTTCAACGGTGTATTTGTCCAAAGCAGTGCGACGTTGTTGTAATGGTTGTAACAATTGTTCTAAATGACCGTTCACTGGCAGCACTGGACGCTGGAATTTTAAGGATTTGCCTTGCCACATTTTGTTCTAGAATGTCTGTCTGCGTGTGTCTGTCTGTCTGTCTGTGATTTTGTCTGTCTGTCTGTCTAAAGATTACGTGGCGTAGTGACGAAGAGAAGGCGAGGGCAAGGAGATCAATGTATTTCAAACAATACATTCAATGATTGGCACTACACAGGTATAGGTATTAGTCACTAGAATACGTACTGGACAAGAAGGACAATGCGTATTGCGTAATGCTAATATAATCGGTCAGATATTTAAAGACTCATATATATGATTAGAGCGGTTTCTACTCAAAGGGCACATTACTGAACCCCAAATTACGTCATTCCATCTCTTGTGCGTTGGCTCAGTTTCATATCTGATGACTCCATTTATACATTTTACTGCATATCACTGCTAGGGAGTTATTACTTTCAGAGGGTGTGCGTAGAATAAAGAGGTGGGAGTATTTATTGTAGAAAGATGACTGGTGATTCATCTTTAGGGGATTCATTTTAATGCTCGTTATACCGGAAACAATTGGCAAGTTCCTTTGATCTGGGGTTCCTTAATGGGTTAAACAGAGGACGGGCCGACTGCTGCTGCTGCTGGCCTGGCCCGGCCTGCCACCATGCAACACTGCCCGGCCCGGCCCGTTTTATTTGGCAATCTTTTGAGCCCGGCCCGGCTGCTGGGCTGGGCTGCTGCTGCTGCTGCTGCCCGGCCCTACTGCAGGGCTCCAATTACTACTCCTACTACTATACGTCAAACCCGTCAAAAATGGCGGGGATATTGGCTATTTCCTACCCGTATTTATTGAAAATGTTCCTTATTATTATTATTATTATTTATTATTATTATTATTATTATTATTATTATTATTATTATTATGTGAAAGTTCCGTGGAAGGAAACTGCGCTAAATCTAGCTGGAGTGTCACGGATATTCGCTGTAGGAGAAAGGATGTCTCTCTTTCATCTCCAGATTGTCGTGATAGGATACTGTCGATATTATTATTATTATTATTATTATTATTATTATTATTATTATTATTATTATTATTATTATTATTATTATTATCGTCATCATCATTTTACGTGATTTGAAGGTATTTGTTTCTGTTTTTAGGAGCGTTTCCATGCCTCGAAGTCCAGTTTGTTCTTCGTCGCGACATCGGTTTCTTCCTGATCCAGGTTTACGTTCCGAGCGTCCTGATCGTCATCCTCTCCTGGGTTTCCTTCTGGATCAACGTCGACGCCTCCCCCGCCCGCGTCTCCATCGGCCTCCTGACGGTCCTGACGACGACCACGATGAGCGCCGGGGCCAGGTCGACCCTCCCCAGGGTCTCCTACATCAAGGCCATCGACGTCTGGATGATCGTCTGTCTCATCTTTGTATTCGTCTCCCTCATCGAATACGCCTTCGTCAACGTACTGTCGCGCAAAGCCGCTAAGACGACGCAGCCGCTGGCCGCTAGACGAAGGCTGTCCGTCGCCGGCGATCACACGGTAGTGGTGCAGAGACCGTCTGTCTTTCCGTCTAAGGTTGGCATTTATGCACCGTTGTTTCTCGTCCTTGAACCATCTTATGTCTGTCTGTCTGTCTGTTGTCGTCCTCTGAACTCTCTCTCTCTCTCTCTCTCTCTCTCTCTCTCTCTCTCTCTCTCTCTCTCTCTCTCTCTCTATCTCTCTGTCTGTCTGTCTGTCTCTGTCTCTTGTCCATGGAATTACCTTGTCTTTACGCTGAGAATTTGAAATACGATCGGTTGATGCCTAAGGGTAATTGGCGCAGCCACGGGGTACGTGAAGCCGGGCCCTCTATTTTGGCTTGGATCGATTGTGGGTTTTGCGCAAAACGGCTGATTATATATATATTTATATATTTATTTATATATATATATATATATATATATATATATATATATATATTGGGTTAGGGTTAGGTAGAATGCTCGATGAGAATACCGGTACGTAGGCCTATAGCATAGGCTAGCCTATATGTGCGAAGAACTCCCTGACGAGCTATTTTGTAATTGTCGGTCGTCAGAAAGCTTTTTACCCGAAAATGTCGATGTGCCCACCCCTGTTACGGAACCTGGCTGCGCCACCGCTAAAGATATTAAGAATGGTGCCATAGCGGCCATAAGTGCATTATTATTGTTGTCTGTCTATCACGCTTCATAGCAAAATTGACGAATTTAAGACCAATTGAGTCTAAATTTCTGCGCAATGGCGTCACTGCCTGCTCCTCTGACCCTATTCAGATCAGGCGAAATTGTGCTGTCGCGATGTTACCCTCTATTATGAAACCTGGCTACGCCACCGCCATCCGGTGACCAAGGAGGAAGCATTTCGGGGATGGTAGGCTAAATGCAGTGGCGGCTCCACCGGGGGGCCAGAGGGCACGTGCCCCTATGGAGTGCCTGCCCCCAGTGCCCCTTGTTGGGACACTATACTTAATGCTACATACATAACAACAAATGATTGGCCCCCATGACTAGAAGTTGCCACCCCAACGGCCCCCCCACTTGCCAAATCCTAGATCCGCCACTGGCTAAATGGTTTGTCCTCGTTCATCGCCGACGGGTGGTAGGCTATGCCTAGAGGGTGTCACCTCAGAGAAGTACCAGGTTCCGACCCAAGTCATGGCCCATCTCGCGCTAGGCCTATAGGGCAGACTCATTAGTAGAGTCATTACACGATTTTCAGAGGATTACGATCAGGGATATTTTTATACCCCCTAACACCCCCAACATCCACCCACCCACAAATTTGAGGTCGACACCCCCCCAAATTTGGTAGTGTGACAATGGTATGCATACAAAATGCATACTAATTAGGTCCGGACACCCCTCCCCAATTTGAGGTCGACACACCCAAATCCACAATCCTAGAAATATCCCTGATTATGATTCAAATCAAGGAGCGACCGTCGACTGAATGTCAGGAACATGACAAAAATGGCGCTATAGAAGTTCAATTACGATATGACGATTTCCTTTAATTCTGTGGCACACAAACAAAACTTTTAAAAATTTCAGCTGAAATCGACACTAGACCAGCTTCCAAACGGTCCGGTGCTGCCCGAAAGAGAGTCTCTGAAGCCGTGCGGTCTTCATCTCAGCCCTCTCTCCCAAGGACCCCCCGTCTCCCAGGCGTCGGCCCTGATGCCCTCTCTTCTTCCCCTCGGCGAAGCGTCGGCAGATGGACGCCATCAGGCCCGACGCATCGACAAACTCTCGAGGAAGTTCTTTCCGCTGGCCTTTCTCCTCTTCAACATCATCTACTGGGTGATCTACACGATGCCGTCTACGGTTCAGAAAGAGGCGTAGATTTCATTGGCGCAAACTTAGATGAAAAAGGGGGGGGCGCAACCCCTATAGCCAGTGTTGGAGTTGCCGGGGGGAGGGTTGGGGGCTGAACCCCCAGATAACCTTTACAACCCTCCCAAAAATCGCATTTCGGGTACATGGCATGCAGCTTCTGTCGTTCATTGAATTTCAGTCCTCAACCACCCCAGCTCAAATTTCACAACTCCAACACTGACTATAGCTTCCCCTTTTCTGTGGTAACCTCTCAAAAATGGGAGGGACTCGAGCCTACGTAGGCCTAATAGAAGTTTACGCAGGTGGTATATAGGTTCAATGCGTGAGGAACCATCTATTAGATTCTATCGAAGGGAGGAACTCACATTTGTAAAGATGACACACGAATTCTGAAAGTTTTCGATGAGAAGAAAGGATTATCAGTGGCAAGTTTCTTAGTAACGACCATTTGCTAATTTGACGATCCAGCCTCTCTCCCGATAATTGCGGACAGAGGTGAGAGATGCCGGTAAATTGGGGGAAAGGGGTAGGGGCTGGCAACACTAAAACTAAAATTAGACCTTCCCCACACGCTGGTAGGCCTATATTTATTTTATTAGCATACGACGCAGTGGTTCACCTGCACGTTCAGGTAAAATGTACTGTCTACAACAGGGTTTCCCAAAGTGTGTTCCGCGGAACCCCGGGGTTCCATGACACGAATAGAAGGGTTCCGCGAGGGAGATACAAAAACTAAAAAAATTATTATTGATTCAATCTGTCTTCAACCAATAATGATGAAATATAATTTTATAAAGATAGTGTAGCAATAGAAACTGCGGCGATCGTTGATTTTGTAGATAAAATGAGGTCAAATGAAGCGCAAATGCACATTGACGCTACTTGACCAATTAAATATTTAATATGAAAATGGCCGACGTCATTTCTTGATAATTATTGTAATTATCAATGACTGGATTGTTCCTTTCAGATCATATTACTATAGTTCATGGACAAAAGTGGATAAAATTCAAACTAGTTAGTCTGTTAATTGGCAATTTGGCGCATCAGCTAACATAAGACTGCAGCCTTTAACAAATTTTGCTGATATTTGGCTTAGTGTTGGAAGGCTGCCTTCCGACACTAAGCCAAATATCAACAAAATTGTAGCATTAAGAAACAAAAACACTCATCACATTAAAGTTGGAAGGTCTTTATAAAATATTTTTCGTTTTTGTAAAGTATTTTTCGTTTTTGTAAAGTATTTTTCGTTTTTGTAATGGTTTGCTGGATTTTTGGCAACACCTATAACAGTCACTCTCCTAACTGGTGATAGGAGATTACCAACTAATATAGGCTACTGTAGTTGGTAATTTTTTTATTATTACGCCCAAACAGTAAACCGTATGTGTATAAAAATTTAGACTAGTGACTATGTTATTACGTTTGCATAAAAACATTTTTCAGCTAAAATAACTTTATGTATCTGTTATGTACACAATATTGTTTTGCGAAACTTTTTTCCAATCTGTATTATGAATGGGGTTCCACTGACAATGTTCAAGAATTCAAAGCTTTCCGTGGCACGAAAAGTTTGGGAACCCCTGGTCTACAAAATACCGGACACCGTGTAGGTAGTAAAAAATGCAAGCGTAACAAGGTGGACAAGGGAAAATTTTTATTAGGCCTATATATTTGGTCAAAGCTAAGAAATTGTAACATGGTGATTTTACAAGTTCTTTCCAAACTTCGTATACGTTTTCTCAAAATTTACCTTTTTGCACAGACCAATCTGGTCCTCAGCGCCTCAAATAACATACATTGTAACAGGACATGTTTTAAGAAAAATTTACCACATCACAAAATTTCGGAAAAAATCTTGACAAACAAAAAGAAGGAAAAGTCGTCACTCGAATTTAGGGATTAAAAATTGACGCAATTTAGGTGACGACCTTTTTTGCTTTTCCACTAAATTCAGGGTGACGACCTTTTTTATTTTTTGCTTTCCCGCAAAATTTCGGTCGGTTACTTAGGTACACATTATTATACGCAATGTGTCATTTTATTACTGCACATTTTCCATTTTATCACTGCACATTTTGTGTATCACTGCACGTTAAAACAGGCCCTGCATTGTAAATAAAGACAATAAAATTGCTACTGTCTCTTTAAATATATGTAAACAAAGACATAAAAGAAACTGCTACATGACTTTGTGTTTATTTACTGCACAAGGCTGCTTTCATTAATAACCTGTTTTTTAATTGTATAAAAAACATTTGAAAATTACATCTCACTAATTCTCCCCCATACAGTCAATAGATCAAGTGAGCCAATAGCATTTGAACAAATACAGGCCATTGAATGTATGCATTGCAACTGAGAACACTGGTACTTTTCAAAATTAATCTTATTTCACAATAAAGCAAGGAAAGCGTATTCCGACCATTTTGCTCTGTCGAAAATCTTGGTAATTTGACTTCTGCGGTTAAGCGATTTTGCCATACTCATATGATTTTTCAGACGCGTAACAAAGGTATGTTCCTGGAAAAATTTAAAAAAGATAAGTTTCAATAAATTTTAATATATATTTTCTCCTTTTGCCTTATTTGGCAAACATGTATAATTCTACCTAATATAGGCCTATTTGCCATATTTTCAGTCGAATTGAATAAGAGCTTTAGTTTTGGCATTTATTCAAACTCAGCTTCTTTTCAACAAACGTTCGCCAGATGGCTTAATGCATTTTTGAAATTACATGCTATGATTAGGGTAGCGGAGCGTTACAAAACCGCTGAAGTGGCCCGCGGGCGTCTTTTTTCTGCAAAAAAGCAAAAGGTTTTGCATAGGGTTTAGGGGGGTTAGGGTTATGGTTAGGGTTAATTAACCCTAACCTTAACCCTGACCCTAACTCTAACCCTAACCTATAAAGTTGTCTTTGCTTTAGAAATATTCACATTAAGAGCGTCACGCGGTTCATAAATGTTCATATAACCTTCTGCTTGTTTGCAGAAAAAAAGACGCCGCCCGTGGTTCTAAAAACGGCCTGGAAAACCCTGACTTGGGGCTGTCCATTAATTACGTCAACAAATTAGGGAGGAGGTTTGAAAAAGTTTGACAGTTGTTGGCAAGGGGGAGGGGAGTCAAGAGAAGTTGACGTCAACAATTTCATTTTTTACAAATGATAAAAACATTGAAAATTTCATGGAACACTATTTATTACAACGGAAAAAGCCTGACAAGCAAAAAATGTATTCACCACCACATTATGACACTAGATGAACAAAAGAAAAGGAAAAGGTCTCATCGCTGCAAAAATAATAGCCTTCTAAACTTTTTAGGGGACCCGTCACTGGTCTTAGTGGGGGAGGGGGGTCAAAAGTTTTTGACGTAATTATGGGGAGGGTCACTGAAAGTTGACAGCTGTTGACAAGGGGAGGGAATCAAAATTGCCAAAAAATTGTTGATATAATTAATGGACATTTGGGATTTGGGTTTTCGAAGACATGTGATATTATCTATTGGGGAATTATAGCCAAACTGTTGCATTGTGCTAGGCTGGGAGTGATTTGATGGCAACAGTTTGGTAGCTTATATAATATAACAAGGTTTAAAGTGGTTCTACAGGGACCAGTGTTTAATCTAGACTCTGGACTCTGGGGGCTAAACTTACAAAGCCGGGGGAAGTCAGCTAGGGGGCTGCTGTTAGTTGATGTAGTATGCCAAAATTTTCGGGGGAATTTGAAATTTCCGGGAAGGGGTAAAGGGCAATTCCCCATCCTCCGGAAACGGCCTAGATTAAACCCTGGTAGGGACTGCCCTGTGTGAGAACCACTGTTCCCGTTCATTCTAATCTAAGCTTGCAAGAAAATACCGCTCACATTCATATCCGGTATTGCCTCAATGTTCTCACCGGACAAATAGCCAGAATACCGAACAGTTCGGTTAAAATCTGCACATCTGGCAACCCTATTTACAATCTAGGTTCAACAAAGATATTTCTGATGCACGTCAGCAAAAGGAGTAGATTAGATTGGAACGAGCATGGCGTCATTCTAAACCGCCATCAGACCTTAAACGGTTTAGGAAGCAATGTCAATGCAAGCCAGCCAACCAAAAACACAGAAAAGCCTGACCCAGACTAATCCAATGGTGGATACAACTAATGGTGGATACAACCCATGTCCATGTCTGCTCAGTTATGCCCTTTGTATCATTTTCCACAGATGATCACAGACACGCGAATTTTTAGAAATGTTTATTGGCACAAAGATATGTGGCAAAAACAAGTACGACACAACAGGGTCAGCTAAAGTCAAAGCACAAAACTAATGGGTTGAGAATATAACACCAAAGATTCCAGTGACTATTTTATGGAGTCCAACCAAAAAGTCCAAAGTCAATAATGTGGAGTCGAAGACTGAGATGGGAGTCCACAAATAAATAAAAACTTTAGACACTGAAAGTTCAGGTACATCAGTATAAGTACTGTTTACTTTACTAAACAGTACTTATACTGATGTACCTGAACTGCGAATCTCATTCCGTGGCATTGGTCTTGTGATTTATAGACTTGGGCCAGCAGCAACAGCATGGACAAAACAAAGCTCGGACATGTTAATTATAGGCTCGCGCTCAACGGAAACAAGAAGTGCCTACTGCCTAGAATAGACTTCATAACAAAACAAACACATGTTAATGGAAACAAGAACTGCGATTAATGGCTATGTTAATAATGAATATGAATATGTATTGTGTCGTAAATTAAATTAATTGCTGCAATAAAACAATACACAATTCAAAACACAACATTTAATTGGAGTTGCTTCGTTGCTTCATGCATGCAAAAACATCAGCACGAAGGTCAATTTTCTAAAATTTTGAATCAAAATGACTAATATGTGTATGCATATCTTAGAGCTTAGGCTTAGCATGATACGATGCTTAATTGCTTATCCTAGTGGTAAGCATTAGACTTAAAGCTAAGAGTACTGATAATCAAGTAGTGTTTGACAGTTCACTAGAAATAGTGAGAATAAGAAACTTGAAGGTAGCTTTAGCTCAGAGAAAGCTATTTATATTTCCAGTTTAACCTCTACAGGCAATAGTTTCGGAATGTATTTAAACACAGTAAGATAAAAATCTGAGTTAAAAATAATTCAGTTCACATGAGTATCATAATTGCTGTAAATTGTGGCTTTCACTTATTAAAAAATTTGGCATGTAATTCGACGTACCATGAACAGCAAGTGAACATCAGTAATTTAGAAGCATAATTCTAGCTTTCAATAGTTTCAAAGCAATTATACAGAGACCCGTTTACACTGAGAAAATATGCAAATAACAAGAAAACAAGAAAACAAAAAATCTTGACAGCTGCACAAGTAAAAAATATCTAAACATCTATCTACAGTAAAGTAAAGTAATAACATATGACTGTCCTGTCATGATTAAAGGTGAAACCGATCGAGGAGATCATTATCTTCCAGTGGATCTTTCAAGAGATCATATCAAATCACCAGAGATAACTGTCCTACAAATTCAAAACCCACTTGATATCGATTCTTTGCATAGATATAAACATTCACAACAGTGCATAGCATCTCTATGGGCATTCGCAATTCAAAGAAAAAATGATTTGCCATTCCAAAATCTTTACTGACATTTTAACCCACTTCACATCAATAAATATTATTAAGATAAAAAATTATAAGGAGCAAGTAATGAAGCTCAATATCCATTTTATCAGACACAATATCACAAAACGTCGTATCATAGATAAAGTGTAAGACAATGCACGTTTTTAATCACTTCTTTAAAAAAAGTCAATGCTTCCCAAAATCTTACAAGACTAACTAACCAAGAATTTACTGGTAGAATTACCGGTATTTAGATTAGGCAGTGCAGCGCTTCAGAATGGACATCACAAAAAATAGAATAAAACTACAATAAAATAAAAGAAACTTTACCATGTGCTGGTGATAAGTTCTCGATCGGTCAAGACGATCGAGAGAACGGTTCCTGTAGAGTCGTCCATTGTTCCGAGGTCTGTATCGAGCCGACCTGCGCTGTGGACTTGAGTAGCGATCATCAAACTGCAAGTCGTATTGATCCCTGAGCTTCGACAGGTAACGAGACGGACTGGCAGTTCGCCGCTGGTAGGCAGCCTCCGTGTCCCATCCAATCGGGTCTAAGGAAATGTTAAAATGTGCCATTGATGTCCTGATGAATACACACTCAAATTTACCTAATATAATCTTAAAACTTCTATAGCGCCACTTCGAAATGCATAGAGGCATCAGCCTATGGCATGCCAAATCAATATAATTCAATATCCAGGTAAAATCCAGGCTGAGGCCGGACAACCAGATTATAGTCTATGGTGGATAAGACAGATGAAAAATATGAGTTTTTTATATAGCTCTATATCTGCCATCCTATCCTTTATCATCTTATAATTATTTATCATCAACACATGTACATTTTATTACAAGATAGGTCTCTTCTTATGGTCACGTGTCTAAAGCGAACACTACTTGAGTTGTTAGGTGCGTTTTTCAATGTGCTTGATATCAAATGCACTCATTGCAAAAGAGTTAAGGTAACCAACTTGGCTTTCTGGACACAACTTTAAAACTTTAAATGTTTACTTGCTATTCAAATTCTGTGCAAATAATTTAACCTTTCAAAGCTAGTTATTTCCTTTCACAGTACCTGAATAATCATAACGTGTGTCATAGGCATAGGCTGAACAAGGCCGACCTGTATCGTAAGAGCTCTATATGAAAAACGTAAAATAATACAATAATACTATCCAAGAACAAACACATTTCAAAAGTACATGCATTGCAAGTCGGAAAGTAAGTTAGTGAGCCAAATGTCTGCAAAGCTACTGGACAAACTCAGAACCTACCTACCTGACTCAGAACCTACTTGTTGTCTATCACCTATTTCCACAATCAGAACCAAAAAAATGAGACTGACTACTGTGAATTATGTTTTTACTTTAGAGCTACAATCGGTTGTGTGCACGGGCGCCAAGACATTAGGGCAAGAGGGGGCACTTGCCCCCCCCGGAAAATGCAAATGCCAATATTTTACATTGAAATTTTAAAACCTTGCTAAGATATTAACCATGACCATTGTGTTAAAATGTGTTTTGCCCTTCCTGGAAAAATTTCTGTGGGCACTCATGACTGTGCGCTTTACTAAAATGGTGCTATAGAAGTTTTTACCTAGTTCAATTCGTAATGTAGGAAATTAACCATATGAGACTTGAAAGAAGAGAAGACAATATAAAGCGATAACCAACCATCATGTATCCTGGATTTGTAGAATGATAGTATCGCACTGGGTCCACTCCAGTTCGAGCCATTGTCACTAAAACATCAAGAAATTTATCACATGCTGATAAAATTGTCTAAATTAGGCAGTGCAGCATTTTAGAGTAGATATCATGGCTACAGTAGAAAAATGAAATAAAAGAGATGCGGTATTACCATCAATTACATTTCCTTTCAATTTCAGAAGGGCATTTACCGGTAAAATGATGGAAGATATGGTTAACCTGAGTGACGAAAATCTACATGACCCCCTCATTCTGGTTGGGACCACTTGTGTGATTAGCGCAAAACCATTTAGAAATTGTGGGGGTAGTATGACCACAGAGAATACATGAATTTGAATCTTCTTTTTTGCTCTTCAGAGACTTTTTGACCCGAAAATGATCAATGTGTCCTTCCAATTCGGGAACCCAGGCTAAGCCACAATAAGTAAGTAAGTAAGTAAAATCTCGTAAACTTATACAGCGCCCCGGAAAGCAGTACAGCAGTAGCTGCTTATTCTTATGCGCTTAATCTTTCTTGAAATAGCTATAGACAAGGTGGTTTGTCGGCCGGGCAAAGGTCAGTATATCTATGAGGCGGTGGGTCAGGTTGTTATTTCTATATGGAGGAAATGACTTTTCGAATAGGAAGGTTTTAAGTTTAGACCTAAAGGCTTGAGGAGACAGTGAGGGAATTAAAGGAAATGAGGATTCGGAGCTTATTGCTTGAATACAATACAAGATCGCTTTATTAAATTAACCCTAGCAAAATGCAAGGCCAAATCATAATACATAATAACATAATACATACCTTATGTATCAATTACAAATTAAAAGTTATTGGAAATTAAAAGTATTTTTACATTTACGTCCTGAAAATGACAATCTTATGATTCTGCTTGTGACAGAACTGCATATACATTGTAGAATTCTGACTTGATTATATCAGTGCAGAATAAATGGAAATGTTCACTTGCCTGTAGGAATAGACCTCCTGTAGATTCTATCCATCGGCAACTCATAAGACGACCTTGAACTCGGTCTTCGTCCAATCAAATCACCCTCCGCCTGCAAAAATACAAAGAGACGCTGAATGGGGTCAATTTTAATAGGGAAAAAGTGTAAGGCACTCCCTTCTGAAGCTGAGCTAAGTAAAACCACGTGATTTCAATATTGATGGCAGCCTGTACTCCCAAACTGGGGCCAAAAATCAGAGGGGCTGCCACTTATTTTATGAAGCAAGCTAGTTTTTCTAATAACTTGTCGTTCTTCAAAAATTCAAACAGAAGAAAGACAATAAGTCAAATTTCTAGCAAAATGATTTATTAAATTGTTCTAATGACCAATTTCTAGTTTCATAAAGCTCTCTGAGGATAAGAAAGCTTAGGCAAGACTCAACCAGAGTTCCTCTGATGCATATTTTTCAATTCATTGTGAAGGGAGAAGGATCTCTCTTAACAGGAAAAACATTCTACTTAATAAATTTCGAAAGGCCAGGATCTTCCTTGCTACATTTTGGGATTTGACCTCTGGGGAGTATGATTCAAATTAAGGAGTGACCAAAGACTGATGTCAGGAACATCACAAAAATGGTGCTACAGAAGTTCAATGATGATGATGGCAACGACAAAGAAGATGGTGGTGATGACATTGATGATGGTGGTGGTGATGTTGATGATGATGATGATGACGACGACGACGACGATGATGATGATGATGATGACGATGACGACGATGGTGGTGATGACGATGGTGGTGTTGGCGATGGTGGTGATAATTATGATGATGGTGATGATGATGATGATTATGATGATGATGATACCTTCCGAACCACAAATGGTGGCCGATCGTCAACTGGTGAGTCGTAGTAATCTCGATCATAGAAATCAAGGTACTTCATCTGACTGCTGAGTGAAGGAATGGGCGAAGGAGATCGAAAGCGAACAGCAGATGAGATTGTCTGCCGACCGTAGGGTGGCATTTGACCAGGTGACCTTTGAAGCACAAAACTTGGGCTACCTTATTTGCTAGAACTTGAAATGCTTAATCACAGGCTTCACAGCATTAGTACAAGACAGTTTAAGAAGACAAAGAAGAAGGATACAGGAACAAACCTATAAGAGGACAAGAGAGCAAAGAATGAGATCACACAGCAAGATCATATTGTGAATGAATGACCAGATCCTACTGTACCACTCTAAACCCTAATATCATCATCATCATCATCATCATCATCATCATCATCATCATCATCATCATCATCATCATCATCATCATCATCATCATCATCATCATCATCATCATCATCATCATCATCATCATCATCATCATCATCATCATCATCATCATCATCATCATCATCATCATCATCATCATCATCATCATCATCATCATCATCATCATCATCATCATCATCATCATCATCATCATTATTATTATTATTGATTAGTTTCAAACCTGGTGCGTGATCTAGACCGCCTTGTAGCTCTGTAGCCAAAGTCATAAGTTCCATTCTCCTGAGTAATCAAAATATGATGCATTTAGCTTATGTTATACTGTATATTGTCATGGATATCATCCTGCTTTAAACTGAAAATCATTCTCAATAAATAATAACCACTTAAAACACACAATTAGGAACAGTCAATTATGTTTGTTCCAGGGCTGGCAGAAGCATCATCATAATCATCTTCCTCATCATCATCATCATAACCCCACATGAAAATCTAGTATCAGAGATACCCCCACCCCCACCCCCCGAATGCACTCTACATTGTACAAAGTAATCAAACATTGCTTACTAGGAACATTCACGAACAATTTGAACAAGAAATAATGCCACCAGCCAAAGCTTTGACAAATAGACTATAGGATATTCCAAAGACACTTTTAGGGGGTTTCGAAATATGGGGTCCATCAACCCTCACCCATTCATTCAAAGTAATATTTTATCAATTTACAGGCTTTATATGCTAACTTTTTGTCAGAATAGCCTTTTGAAAAGCAAATGGGTAGATTGTAGTTATAACAATGTCACCTAAAACCTACCACAAGAAAAATATATCTCAATGTACAGTATACATACAGTGATAGGCAAATCAGTATCTTGTACTCTGTCTGTGTCCTCGACAACTGTCCTTGTAGAGTATTCTAAACGCGGATTAATACCCTAAAATATTCACAGAAGAAATAAGATTTAGAAACAGTATAATCACTATAATCAGATTTCTGCTGAGATTAACAGACACTGGAGGAAATTGATGCGAAGCTCATAATCTTTTCATCATCTTTTATGCAGTGATAATTTCATCAGAATCGCAGAAGTTGGTCATTATTTTGTACTTAGCACCAATATTGAATTAGTCGGGAACTGCAGAGCAGAAAATTAATGAACGAACCCCAAATAATCAAATTACAGAAACCAGATTAAATATCACAGCTACGAAATCAAATCAGGTGAAAAGAACAAGATTGATAAGAAAAATTATCTTACAGGAAATGCCACTGTGCGCTCGAGCAGCAATTCTCGATCTCTCAGGCTGTACGAACTCTGTCGGGATGCGTGTGGATAAAGAAAATTCCGAGCATTTGACTCATAATATGCCAACAGACGGCCATCGGTAAACATTTCTGACAACTGGATCAGATTAATCCTCACTGTGAAATCTGTATCAACATTAAATAATAATAATAATAATAATAATAATAATAATAATAATAATAATAATGTGATTTCAACTGGTGTAGGAGGCTAAGTCAGCCTGTGTGAAAACCACTGTAGTAACTCTCTACGCTTAATAACCTAGTTTTACCAAATAAATTTTCAATCTGTTTATTGTTTCAAGTTTCAACTGTTACTGCCTACAACTCTTGCACTGAAAAATGTTCCTTCCTCGGTCCCACCCTCTGTTTGAACAATCTGCACTTGTGACTTCTTGTGCTGCCTGCTATAGTGTGCTAACTGCTATAGCGTGCTAATATAAAGAACCAATTGAATGGCATATATATGCTATTACTTTGTCAGTCAAAATGAAACAGGAATGTATAATTCCAATTAAAAGGAATCAGTGGCGGCTCCACAGGAGGGGCCCCGGGGCCCGTGCCCCCTATTGAGTGCCTGGACCCCCAGTGGCCACCCCTGTTGGGACCATATACTTAATACTACATACCTAACAACAAATGATTGCCCCCCATGATTAGAAGTTGCCACCCCAACGGCCCCCCACTTGCCAAATCCTGGAGCCGCCACTGAAAGAAATAGACATCAGTAATCATCAGTAATCCTTCGTCAAATCCAGTAAGAAAACTGCCGTCTCGCTGCAAAACAATATTATTTATTTTATCTACAGTAAAACATGTCTAATGCCACATCAAAGAAATAAAGAAATTTTAAATTGTGAAATATTAAGACTGATTTGGCAGTAGTAGTAGTAGTAGTAACTAGGCCCCAATAGCCATTCAGGCCCATTAGTGAAAGAAATTGGTGCAGTGATTTCCTTGCTAGCCACAATCGCTAATCCCCAACTCAAAAAACACATCTTAAAACGATAAATAGGTCTAACTGTGTATGGTGTATGGAAAACATTTTGTGAAAATAATTAAATGCAAAGATGCAAATGATGACAATAAATAGGTTTGACTTTGGATAGAAAAGCATAGTACAACAACAATAATTAATTACACACTTACCGGTAGTATGACAATAAATAGGTTTGGCTTTGGGTTTAAAAATAAAAGAGTACCTTCCAATGCTTCTGCAACTTGAGTTGTTTCATATGCAGCTTCAAAAACCTTAATAGAACAAACTATTATCAAAGATCTTATATATGGACAAAAGTAAATTTAAGCATATAACAAGATTTTTTCCTCAATTGTTCTTCATGTAAAGAGTTCTCTCTGCAATGCTTACAAAACTTCTACACATAAATAAACCTATGACTTAACGATAATTATAACTCCACTGAAAAAAATAATAGATATAGATGTGAGATGATTCCATGTCATGGGATAAATTAAAGTACAGTCTAGTCTCTGAACCATGGGTGGTGCAGCAAAGAAACCTGTGATCTACCCAATTCAACAGAGCAGAGATAGATAGATGTTACCAGTGTTGGAGTTGCCAAAGGGGTCGGGTTGGGGGGAAGTTCAACCCCCCAGCTAACTTTGCAGCCCTCCCAAAAATCACATATTGGGTACATGCAGTTTCTGTCATTCATTGAATTTCAGTCCTCAACCACCGCAGCTCAAATTTCACAATTCCAACATATCATGTTACTACTATAATAATACAAGCATAAGACTAGCAAGAACAGGAAGAAAGAATAAAGGTCATAAGGTCAAACATGATGAATAACAACACAGCGTCAATTATGTGAACTGAATAAGTAATGATAATTAAAATCCGTTTTTGCAGGATGTCTATTTTGTTCATTGTGCAACTCTGCCTCACTATCGTCACTGCTAGGAGCCGTCCATAAAGTACGTCACGCTCGAGGGGAGGGGTCCAGTTTGTGATAGAGACGTGACGTCACTCATATAGAGATAGTGACGTCACTCTTTCCCTACATAAAAACCTAAAATATATGGTGATATCTTACTTTCTCTTCCTTCTTATGGATGTATTCTAACAGATGCTGTCAATGGTGTATAGTAAGTATATTATGATTAGTATGTTATACGGAATTTTAAATCTCAATTAAATTCCTCATCAATGCCAGATGTTGAATATCTCTATGTTTTCCGCTGAAAATTGAACGAGGCTTTCCAATTTATTAAATAGAAAACTTGAGTGATGTAATTTATGGATAACGCTTTGGGGGGGAGGTCGAGATTTGTGATAGTTTGTGACAAGGGGAGTAGTGGTAAAAATTGTCAAAAATAGCTGGCATAAGGTACTTTATGGATGACTCCTCATGTGAAAAACTGAACAGCACACCTTTAATTTAATCAAGAATAGGGTGTCACTTTTGCAAACACTTGAGAGATTATTGAGAACTCACTTTGTCGAAACGAAGACAGTCGTTGAAGAGCAGAGGGAATGTACACGCAACTGCCCGAGTTCTTCGAACATGACCAAACAAACTCACAGACAGATAAATGTCCTCTCGCTTCGGTAACCACGTTCCAGGACTTGTCACCTTTAATGAAATGTGAAAAATTAATGGCAAATGCACTGTGCAATTTGGTTTTCCATCTAAGCTTCTAAAGCTTTTATTACTATCGATGTTGGAGGTATAATGCTTTTATTGACCAAAAGACAATGTGACATATGAGCTGACCGAATTAAATTGAGTTTTCTTGGCGAACAATTCAAGATTAAGACTGCGAAATTGAAAGAATGCAGAAGTCTTAAAAACAAAGCCAACTGAACACTGCCTATTATTCCAGAGACTACTTTTGAATGACATATTCTGCATGGCAATAGACTAATTCTAGATAAATTGAGAAGGTACAGGAGAACCAAAACCAGTGGCGTAGCCAAGGAAGGTCGGGGTTAAAATCCCCTTTGGCTGCCGAAAGCAAAATATTTTTAATCAGTTTCTATGCAATTTTTAATTTTGGGACGCGATTTTGGGGGTCAAACCCCCACCCTTGGCTATAGAATGTAACGGTTTAAGAGTTTAAGAGGTGACGATCTGTTTTGCTTGTCAGCACGTTGAAGGGAAAAATAGACATGAGGTGACGACTTTTTTTTCCTTGTCAAGATTTTTCCGAAGTTGGTCACGGTCAAAACCAAAAACCAAACCCCCTTCCGGAAATCTTGGCTGCGCCACTTACCAGAAGCCTACTGGTTCGAATTTGATCCAGTCTAGCTAAACGACAATGGACACATTGAAAGACTAGTAAATTAGTAAATAACCGCGCTATAAAAATGCAAATAATAGAGCTGAATAAAGTACATTTGGTGCGTATTAATAATTAATTTGCGCTCACTGATTTGACACCGATTTCGACGCGGCATCTTTGTGTCTTTGTTGGCATTTTGCGAAAAATGATATTAATTTATCTGAATTTGAATTTTCGTCAAAATTTCAACACATTCCTCAGCAATTCGGTTCTTAGTAGAGCGTCTTCTGTTGACGAATGTTACCTCTAGTTTCTATGACAACCGCGCACCTGTTCGTAATTAAACGCTTGTCGCTGGCGACACCTGTCGAACAAATGAGAAATAGGTCGGCGTATTAACCAAGTTGGTGGCACTACTATCATCACTGCTACTGTAGTACTGTCGAAGTCTAAATAGAAGAAATGCAGCTTTCTAATATTAACGGCTGTTCATCGTTATAAAATCTGCCAGCGTTGACTTGCTAAATAAAGTAAGTAAGTAAATAATGTGGATATTTATATTGCGTCTTAATGACTGAGCTAGACGATAACGTGGCCTCGAATATATTTATCTAGGAGTTCCGGTAGCTTTTAACGCACATACAAACGCACGCACATCCGGTACAATTGGTATGCTGCGATGGTAAACAATAAACATCATCGTACATGTAGGTTAAAAGTCATCCCAATAAAAATACTGTTAGTCATTTCGACTCATTTGGCCAAAAGTCAACTGGGCAGCAGTCATTGCGTCGAGGCAACCCCTTGCAATCGTAGAAATTAATTATCATATTAAGTTAAATTGCGATAGTTAAAGTCTATACTTTCAATATGAACGTTTGAAATCATTTTGTGACTGATTTATTATTGCCGATGACTTTGGTCAGGTCATCAATCATCATAAGATCCTGCGGCTACTGAAAATCCGGTGGAATAGTGAAAAACACGGACGATTTGTTCCAATTACCATGCATCAACTGCGTTTTAGATGACTCGAAGGCGAAGAAAAATGTTCTATTGTCACAGACTGAAAGTCTATTTGTTATTGCCGCGGACCCGCGGTTATTGTACGTTTAAATTTTAAAAATATTATTTTGAATCTGTCTTCTTTGAAAAGTCTACTTCGCACAACTAGGCACCGCTTGTATAAGATGGTGCACTTCGCCAAGCTTTGCGGCCAACGCTACAGAAATTTCGTTCTAACTTACTTACTTACCTATCTCGCAGTTAGATTTAGTATCTAGCCTCGTCCGTCTTAAGCTGCGATCATTCGCCAGAATTCTGACGCCAATCGATTCTGTATTATTACCAGTGGCGGTTCCAAATGGGGGATGAGTGTGGATGCATCCCATGATCCCCGCGCCGGACTTCTTCTTTGCTTGTGAAATCTATTTTGGGGTAAAAGTCTAGTAAAACTACGGGGGAAAACTGCGGATGACCTTTTTTGCTTGTCAACCTGTTTTTGGTAAAAGTGTTGTAAAATTAGGGGGAAAATCCCTTTTGTCGACCTTTTTCGACAAAGTTTATTGATTTTTCCTTCTCTTACATCCCCACCAACTTCCTATGAATTAATTTCATCCGAATCATCCCCCACCAAGAAATCCTGGAGCCGCCACTGATTATTGCTATGATTAGTGAACGTCTATAGCGCCATTTTAGTAATGCACTTGGCATCAGTCGATGGTTGCTCCGGATTCGAATTTTCCCTATGCCTAATCATAACCTGACAATGCAGCCGCACGCGATTATTAGAACACCTAGACTACAATAACCGGTTGGTCACAGGAACAGAGGACAGGACAGAACAGAAAGGGATTGATGATGAGAAAAAAAGCGCTGGAAAAAAGCTAATTTGTACAAAGTAAGCCTACACAAGCGCTATAGAAATTAAGTTAATTGCTTTACAGTTTATACTTTAGCAGTAGGCTGCCCCTAAGGCCTAAGCTAATCAGCTAATGCTCGTCCAGCTTCAGTGGCGTCAAGACTGTCCCAAGGCTCTCAATAAAGTGACTTATACTGTACTGCATTTAATAAATTTATTCATTTGTTATGAATCACAATTAGTCACAGTTTATCTAGGCCTACATTCGCAGACCTGAATGGCAAACACATATGCGATAAACTCTCTGATAGTCAAGTTCAACAACATTATCACTTAACACAGATCAAATATAGGCCTATGCGGCATAATAAATCAATGAACTACTACCAGTGGCGGTTCCAGGATTTGGCAAGTGGGGGAACGTTGGGGGGCAACTTCTAAGCATGGGGACCAGTGGCGGTTCCATGACCATGAATTCTTGGTGAGGGATGAAAAAATGTATAGGGAGTTGATGGGGATGCAAAGTAAAGAAGAAAGACAAGAAAAGAGAGAAAGAGGTCATTGTTAGTGTTTTGCCCACTAAATGTTAATAAACCTTGCCCAAATAAGTCCGACAAGCAAAAAAAGGTCATTTGCAGTATTTTACACTAATTTTTAAAAAATTCACTGGAAAATAGGCTTGTCAGCCTATTTTCCAGTGAAAAGTCACCCGGAACCCCGGTGGAGGATGCATCCTAGTCAGCAACATGGTGGAACCGCCACTGATGGGGACCAACCATTTGTTGATAGGTATGTAGTAGTAAGTATAGGGCCCCAACTGGGGGCAGGCATTCAATAGGTGGACATGGGTCCCGGGCCCCATATGTGGAGCCGTCACTGACTACTACTACTACTACTACTACTACTACTACTACTACTACTACTACTACTACTACTACTACTACTACTACTACTACTACTACTACTACTACTACTACTACTACTACTACTACTACTACTACTACTAGTCTACTACTACTACTACTACTACTACTACTACTACTACTACTACTACTGCTGCTGCTGCTGTTGTTGCTGCTGCTGCTGCTGCTGCTGCTGCTGATGCCTACCACAGTACAGTTACTACAGTTGTTTTCACACAGGTTTATTTAGTCTCCTAAGCCACTTTAAATCACAGTATTATTACTAATTCAATCAGTTCTTTAACTAGACAAACTATCTTGATCTATCGAGACCAGTTAGCAAACTGCTGAGTGTTTGCTAGTATTGCTACTGGTTTAGCCACGAAGCAGTCATCAGGCCTTAGAACCATGCGATCCCATTACCAAGATAAATAAAATTTTAGCATTGAATTAACAAACACTTTTTAATCTCCACCCTTATTCATCAATTTAAAACATACGACCCCACAGGCCCACACCAATTAAAATTCCTCAACAAATGTTAATATCCACCAACATTCGGGAAATGGAAATCGTGGAATCTACTTAAAGATTTTCGTAATCAACGTAACAACTTTAAAGAAATACAATCAAAATATTTGTCCGCAATTTCGAAGAAAACTCAACGGAATATATTTGAGCCTTTAAATAAATCCTCGTTGTGCCAATGCCCCTTCCCCCCATAACCCCCTCCCGCTCCGGGGTTACAATGAGAGCATTTGAATTGTTATAGGCCTACCATCGTTAACGAATTCAAGCAGATAAGTCAACAGAACAGCAGAGATGGCAATGGGTCAAGACTCAAAAGGGTCAACAAGACTTGCTAGGTCACACGGGTGACGGGTCATGGGTCAACGGGTCTTGACCTTCGACCCATCAAATGTTTAAGACTGCGGGTGCAGCCATGCAGCGCACGAAATTTTAAGTTCACGTTCATTGACAAATAAACATATTCAATGCAGATTTTGCACTTACTCTATGGTAATGGCGCCATTCCTGTATAGCATATTGTAGTTATGTTTCTCTGTTCGTTCGACGTTCAACGTTAATTTTGACAGAGCTTAAAGGCTCGGAAAATATTCAGTAGAACTTCGTTGTAACGTACCCAGTGGCGGCTCCACCGGGGGGAGGGCAGGGGGCCCGTGCCCCCTTATTGAGTGCCTGGCCCCAGTTGGGACCCTATATTTAATGCTACATACATTAAACAACAAATGGTTGGCCCCCGTGATTAGAAGTTGCCACCCCAACGCCCCCCACTTGCCAAATCCTAGAGCCGCCACTGAACGTACCTAGCTGGTCTGTAAACTTTAGTACGTTATATGATTCCGACATTGATTCGAAGGTACGTTATAGGCCTATCCAAAACCATCCAATGTATACGGTAGTCGTTAGTTCGCCACACGGAACCGGACATTGCGACTCGTTATAACTTATAACCGAGTACACGTTATTACAGATCCGTTACAACCAAGTTCTACTGTTTAGATATTCATTTGCCAGGGATACATGTGTTGCATGGGTCATATAGACCTACTGAGTGACCCGTTGCTATCTCTGCAAAACAGTACTTTTAGCGCGTAAGCCTATACTCGCTCTGGAGAGTACTTGTCTAGAGTGTACTGCGTCGCGCGAGGGGCCCTAGCGTCCCTCGTATGAGCAACTGGTGATGATTCGTCATCAATGCGCTGACACTTCGACTGTCGGTTCCGGAGGGAAGCTGGAGAGAGGCGCGAAAAGTCGGCAGAATGGAACCCTCGAACCGGAAATTGGACGCCACTTCCGGCGGAAGTGACCGCTTCCTTCCCGTCACGACGATGCGGTCGTCAACCGTCTGAACGGAAATATCCTCGAACCGGAAGTTACGCGGAACGTGAAGAACGATCGTAAGTTCGAGACGCGATTCGTCTTGACTGACGATCGGGACGAATGACGCGCTTCCGGTGTTGGTGAACGTCACCTCGGCCACTTCCGGCGCGCGCTCTCGCACGTTCAGGACGCCGGATTCGGAAGACATGTCGGCCACGAGGTTCTTGGTACGGGTTCCGGTCGGCAGGGTCGACTCGTGGAAGATCCTGTCGGCACCGGAACCGGAACCGGAAATGGTTTCGATCGCCAGGTGGCGTCTCTCTCGGACGCTCACGACCAGTTCTTCGGCGCGGTGTGACGTCACGTCCGCGCGGACGCGAAAGGCGTTCCTTACATCCGGGAGCTTCGTCGTCCAGACCGAAAACGGCCTTGAAAACGTCTGCGCAGGCGCGGTGCATGGAACCGGACTTCCGGTACGCCGGATCCTGTCCGTAGTCCGACAGATCTCGACGAGTCGGTTCCGGAGCCCGGCGTTCGTTTCGATGTGACGGACGAAGACGGGGCGATGGGCCGGACGCCGGGTCTGGCCCTGAACGCTGTTGGCCCTGTACAACTGCCTCGCGACGGCGACGGCGACGTGGTCCCGCAGGACGGCCCCCATGCGCGGCGGTGTCGTCACGGGCGACATCGGTCTCCCGTCGCCGAACGGGAAGACAGAGGCGACCGGGTGACCGAATCGGCCTCCAGGGGACATGGGTCTGGCCGCCGGCGGACTGCAACAGATCATCTGTAGACCGCGGGACAGGTCGCTCATTGTCGCCTCCCACGAAGGCTTTGGGCTGTTTCGCCCCGGAATTTTCATCGGCGATGACCGGCCCTGGTCCACCGGGGGCGAGACCCCGGAGGTCGTTCGGAGAGGAGGCGGCCTGCGATCCATTTTCCGCTGCTCGACTGACATCCCTGCGAAGACCTGGACTGATCACTGACAGACATTAGAGATGTGCGGGTACAGCAAAATGCTTATCCTACCCGTACCCGTGGAAAAACTTTTTACCCTACCCTACCCGTACCCGTAGCGCTGTACCCGTACCCGACCCAGTACCCGTACCCGTACCCGTACCCGTAACCGACTTTGGTTGGAATTTGGAGTTTTTGATTTGGAATTTCGGACCCGTACCCGCGGGTCGTTTACGGGGCCTGCATTACAGAGGACCTGTACATGGACCCGTGAAATAGAGACTATAGAGAGGCAAATGAAATAGGGGCTACGAAATTGGGATAACTATTCATTGTAAATAGCAATGTTTAGATTAGGACAGATCTAGTACTTAGGAATCAGGATAATCAGTCAATAAGCCGACACGAATGGGCTTGTTTAAAATATTTAGTAGATATCATTTATCTATGAGCAGGCATTAGAGTTCAAGTTAAACCACAAAACTTTACCAGAAGAACATTCTCGGTCAAAGAGTCCTTGGAGGAGTCAGAGGACGCCATTATAGATTTATTACTGAAGATGTCAGATTACGTCATCTGTATTTCCTTTGTGTTTTAGTAATAAAATGCATGCTGTCTGACAAACTGAACGCGATGTACAAGTTATACTAATACACTTTACTCAATATTATTTTTCTAATATTGCATTGCTAATTTGCTATAGTAGTGAGAAATGAAAATATAACTCAGCCGCTATAAAGCGCTGTACCCGTACCCGTATTACCCGTAAAATGAATGGCGTTACATCACATCCCTAACAGACATTCAATCGGGTAAAACTATAGACAAACAGTTTGGAAAATCAGATTCAATAATTAAGATAAACAGTAGTAATAATAATAATAATCAGATAATAATTTTATTAATAAAAATAATAATAATAATAATTAATAACGGCAGTAATTTCCAATTGACACGATACATGACATCATGACATAAATAATATTCACAAAGCCACACAACAAACGTTTTCAATTAATTGAAGAGTTCTGAATGGCGTTACATCTACGCAGAGAAAATCAGATTAAGACGGTCGCTTTTATTCCAAAATCTCAACAATTCTCGTTGAAAATTTCGGAAAATTTCGTCACAAAATCTGAATAACAGCAAACGGCAACAGTAATCTGTCAACAGCAGCTTAACAATTCGACCGCAGATAATCCTCGGATCTTCCTGCGGACACTCCACTAGCCATTCCGTCGGGTTGCAGACCGAACGAGTGCCTTTTGGATGACAACCGAAGCAAATACTCAATATAGAAAAAAATCATTAAAACTGAACCCGTGAAGGCCGGGGAAAAATTATACGCAGAACAATCTCCCTCGCTTCACGTCTTTGCCCATACCCCAGAGGCGTAGCTGGGGGAGGGGAGGCGGTGCGGAGGAAGGGTACATATGTCTCCGGGCGCCGAGGTGGGGCGCCAAAATCGGGTTTAGGGTGGCACCAAAATGGGGGTTAGGGTAGGAAAAAATTAAAAAGAATCATCAATAAATATAGTTGACGACCTTCTTTTTTTGCTTTGTCTGTCCTTTTCAGCTTAGGATCAATAACGACGACCTTATTTTGCTTGTCAGGGTTTTTCTACGATGGAGACTTTTTAAGGTTCAGGGGGCGCCATCAGTATGTTTTGTCCACGGGCGCTGGACACCCTAGGTGTCCCCCTCCACCACCACCACGTCAAAATTGGAAGACAAATTGCCGGTGTTATCTTCTGCGCCGTTTTTTCTATCTATACAGGAGTATTGCTATCACTGCAGCTGCGTACGCTGCTGGCTGATAACGACTAAAATATGACAATAAAGAATATTCCGATAACAACGACTTCGGACTCTAATAAAGCGTCTATTATTGTCCACTCATTCGCAAAACGCGTCTATGCGTTGCTTGTTATTAAAAGGCTTTTGCGCAAAAACTAATAAGTCGGAATAATTTAGGAAAATGTGTTAATACTTTGGACTAAAGAAATTGCAGAATTAGGCCAGACTCGAACGAATAGAGACGATTGTACGCACCGTGGGGCCAGTGGCGTCCCCAGGGTATGGCGGGTAGGGAGGGGCCCGTAGGGCAGATGCCCTAGAGGCTGCGTGAAGGGGGCACCAAGAAACTCTGTGATCCTGGATCCTGCCCTACTCAGTTTAGAAAGAGAAGAAACTGAGAAAACTGACTTGTAGCACATCACAGACCAGTTCGCATTAGCAAATGCAAGAAAGCTTAGAAAGGTACATCTGTACCGGTAGTTTTAATCTTGGGTCAGTAATTCTGGCATCCACATGGTATTGAAATTCCATCGTGAACCCATTTGCCCGCTTGAAGAAAGCGACGTCTTATACTATTGAACAACGCTAACGGAGACATATATAGCCTCGTTTTCATTTTACCGGTTTTTAAGGCCATCGATTTATTAACCTGATAAAAAACAACCACCTGTGACTGATCTACGCGAAAACACAGCGACAGGTGTTAGCACCGACAGACCTGTAAAAAACGGCACGTTGGGCAAACATTTGTCATCATTCAAAAGTGCCACAGCTAAATAATTCTGGTCACAAAAATATGATTTCTGGTGCTAGAATGCTCCGAACTATTTCATTCTCTTGGTCAGTAAACATGTGTAATATACCTGTAAGTATACCTGTACTATAGGATGCCATATTGGTCTTGCACTGCTATTAGACAGCTGATAAAGTATTGTGGCAGTTGTACAGCAACTGAATTAGAGGCGTAGCAGCCAAATGGACAACCTGGCCAAATACCAAGGGCCCCCGACCTGCAAAGGGCCCCCGACCCGAGCCAAGAAAACATTTTTTTCGCAAAGTTGTAAAGTTGTCAGATCGAAAGACCGACAAGCAAAAAAAGGTCGTCAACATTTTCGCAAACTTGTCAGATCGTCTCTGGAAAGGGTCCCCTGCCTGTTTTTCGCCAAGGGCCCCCGAGCACATTGCTACGCCACTGAACTGAATGAGGCATTTATGACATTGTATACTGCAAATTTTGTTACTAGTAGATGCATGCAAACAAGAAGACAAAGGAGAATACAGGAACAAACCTACTAGAGAACAAGAGAGCAAAGAATGAGATTACACAGTAAGTGAGTAAGACTATAATGTGAACGTGTGGATGAGTGAAACATAGTGGTTCTCACACAGGACAAATTTTTCTCACACAGGACAAAAAAATCTCACACAGGACAGTAGATCCTATTGAACAACTCTAAACCTGTTATTATTATTATTATTATTATTATTATTATTATTATTATTATTATTATTATTATTAAACTCCAAGCCAAACATTGAAAGGCACGTATACACTTAAAATTTACAATATTCTACAGTTCTTTCTTATTCTCTCTTCTTGTCGACTCGAGATGGGACAGGGTGGAGAGGCTGCTGCTACAAAATGGACGGATGACGATACAGAATGTAAATGAAGGATCAAAATAAGTGAAGTCGTTATTATTGTCTTAAGCAAAGCACGATCGAAGTAACTTATATGGATCGGATCTAACAGGCAAGTGCTTCTTAGGCTCCTAGGCTGGGTCGGTTGCAGATCGACCGAATTTAATGCAGGTCCTTCGATAAGGAAGTGTCGGATGTTAATTGTCTTTTGCTTTTTCGCTGCCGGATTTCGTTCGTCTTCGTCCGCCCCGGAAAAAACGGAAATTACATTTTTGTTAGAAGAGCGGAGACGACAACGACCGAGAGAGCGACGTCGTCGGGGACGCAGACGGAAAGAGGGCGCGGGAAAGAGAGTGAGGAAGACGGGGAGAAGGAGGAGGAGGAGGAGGAGGAGGAGGAGGAGGAGGAGGGAAAGGAGAGGGGAAGGATAAGGGGTTCGGGGCGACGTTTGGTTTGTCAGATCTGCGGTTCGTTTTCTTTTACTGGAAAAGTTTTCCACAGGGTTCTTCTGTCATTACCACAAGAGCTATAGTCTACTATAGCTGCTACTACTACTACTACTACTACTACTACTACTACTACTACTACTACTACTACTACTACTACTACTACTACTACTACTACTACTACTACTACTACTACTACTACTACTACTACTACCGTCTTGGTCTGAAGTAGTTGAGACATCATCCTGACTGCGGGACCGATCGAACGCAGTCATCTTCTTGATCAAAATTCTTGGACGGAAGCGCAGGTGGCCATCGATTCATTAATTATTCACGTCTACGTCTGCTGCTGCGGTCAATTGCAATGTCCGTCAATCACTCGAAGTCAATCAAAGTCAATCAAAGCAAGGCAGGAAAGCTCTCAA
>CM030832.1:35699695-35737195 GCA_018105865.1 Metaphire vulgaris | reverse complement strand
CTGTTTGCCAAGACTGCAGATTACCGCCGGAACCCGTGACCTACCTTTACCTTTACCGTTATTAACATAGTAACCACGGGGGCAAAGGGGTCGAGTATTCTAATCTAGATGGAATCAGTTGGGAAATTTTCGCAAAACCGTAGAGAACTTTTTCGGGGGGCGGAGAGGGGCATGTGGGACAACTGGAACATACAGTAATCGCTGTACCAAGAATTCTTTGTTCGTAGTCTTTTTTACTAAAAAAATGTCGACGTCCCCTATTCCAGAATCCTGGCCACGCCACTAAACTAGGTCAAAACTGTTTACAACCAGCGCTAATTGTCCAGACAGCGACTAGTCATCTTCGGTGACACACATCTTTCAGCTTATATTTCAAAGTACAAGGCTAATTGGATGACCTAACAAAGGACGTTCACACTTTAGCCAAACGGAAACAAAGAACGCCTAGACTGAATTTCTGAGGAGAGAATTACATCTATCCAATCGTCGAAAAATCGAGAAATATTACCGTCAGACCCTCGCGTTCCTTTTCTCTTATCTTCGAGAACTTGGCGCAGCCGTAACCGTAACCGGGTTACACATATTTACGGCTGTAAATCGTGCATCATTTACAGTGTATATTCTGTAATCTCGTCGCGATGTTTAATATTTGGTTTGACGATGAGAATTAAGGAAACGCAGCGTCCGCTGGAAATGCTCGTGAAAATCTTTCGCTTCGCAGAGAACTTCTATTGTGCGAGTCGACGACACGTGCATGCGGTCCAGGGTCGAATTTTACGTGCAGTTGGTCCTCGCAAAACGCGATACAAAGTGTCTCTGTGCAGACGGGGCCTCCTAGTCCTCCCTCGCCCTGGTCTTGCATGCCCCGGGCCGTCGACTCTCGCAGGGTACCTCTGCACGCCTGATCTCTCGGGCCGCCGTGCATCCCAAAGGCGAGCAGCTGGGCCTAGATGCGCACACACACACACGCACGCACACACGCACGCCAACACACAGGCGTGCGCGAAGAGATGTTATAGCATTGGCGTTTCTAATACTGTAATCTATCATATTAAAATCGTTATCTGTATGTCTGTTACCTTCAAGCGTTCTGATTGGTTGACTATTGGTAGACGGTTTAGACCGTTTAGTCCTTACGTCGCGATGCGTTCGTGGGCGAGCGTTGACTATTGGTAGACGGTTTAGACCGTTTAGTCCTTACGTCGCGATGCGTTGGTGGACGATGTTCGAAGACGACGTTGCTATTGGTAACAATTGTTCGTAGAACCGGTTTAGTCGAGTCAGTGCAGCATCAGAGGGCTGGGCGTGCGACGACGTTGCTATTGGTAACAATTGTTCGCAGCAATTTTAACGTACATTTGAGCATACACACAAAATACGTGTACAGCGTCACAAATGGCCACAGTTGCGTGATTTTAACGTACATAGGCGCAGAGCTTGGCTAGGTGGCGATCATTGAAATGTTGTTCAGCATGAATTCAATGATTGGGTATTAGGTATAGGTATTGGCAGGGTGGGATTTGATGTGCAAAGCAGTGAGGGGGATGGGCCGAGCGAGCGCCTAAGGCGCGAGGAGCTGAGTGGCGGGTGGGGTCTGACGACTAGGGGGTCTGGGGGAGCGTCGTGAGCTCCCCCCGCGGGGTCCGGGGCGGAGCCCCGGCCGCCAACGATTTTTGTGCATTTTTGTCGTAAAAGAACGTCGCTGGTGACACTTAAATGTCATATAGTTGCAGCTTACGCAGCCAATATTATTTATTGTTTTCATTTCATAAAAAGATTCAAGATTCAAAGCACACCGGTATTTGGCCGGTGTGCTTTGAATTGGAGGAGGGGGAATACTCACATTAAGCAAAATTTTGCAAACAGTCTACAAATCTCAAAAGTTCTACATCCGCGTCCGGGAGGTGCCTTTGTTTACGTTCAGATTCATCAGGACTCAGGAGTCGGCCTATACACATTCCCGGCTCCCGATCAGGGATTCAGGCTTCAGTGAAAACTTGCGATAACCAGTATGTTGAGGTTTTGCAAAAGCACATAAAAATGATACAAACCTGAAACAATTTTAACATTTAGAATCTATTTTTGAGCAAGACATTAGGCTGCTTATCCTGTGATTCCTGTATATATTTAGTTGCAGTTGCAAACTTGCAATATCAGCCTGCAGCCCTGCAACTGTCCAGCTTAGCAAAATAGCGAAGATTTGAAATTTGAAAAATATCGACACCTTCGCTTACACGCGAAGTCTTTCTGTTAATGACGACGCTGGCAGGCACCATGCCGCACCAATTATAAAGCGTTCAGAGCTCTGTCGATCCTGTCGTCGCAGTCTCACTTTGACTGCTCTGAACAACTACTGGACCAGTGACGGGGATAAAGACATCCCACCCTGGGATGACACATTGTAAACCAGTGCCTGGGATATCACAAACCAGTGACGGGGATAATCCCTGGCATCCCCCCCTACAAATCCCACCCTGGGTATTGGATTAGTATTATCCTGCACTGCGAGCGAAGCGAGCGCGAGCGAAGCGAGCCTCTTTCTAGTACATACAGTAATATTATTATACGTATACAATTCTGTGCGCTGTGTATGCATCTGTGACGCTGTGTTAATATTTTACGGTGTTATTATGGATAGTACTGTATCAGATGAGGTTTATTGGCCGATGATAATAATAATAATTCGGTTCTCCTTACATCCTGTTTAATATAATTAGCCTATTATTATGTGCCAGCTGGGAGAACCGTTTTTTTCTCGAATGTGCTAGAATGTGGGTCCGGTTGGCTAAACGTCGTCCTTCGACTGTTGAAGATGGGCAGTAAATCGCCGTGCTGCAAAATACTCGATACTCGTCGTCCCATTAACGTCGATTTAACTGTAAAACACGATGGAAAAACATCCACTCTGTCTCTGTATGTCTGTCTGTCTCTCTCTCTCTCTCTCTCTCCCTCCTCTGTCCACCATTTTTCTGTCGTTAAAACTACAACAGCGATTGCCTTCGTTAGACTTTTGCTAATCACATTTTTCATGCATGACGAAGGAGGGAGAATGTAAAATTTTAGAACAAGTTTATTTGAGAACTCCTCTTTTTACCTGGTTTACCTACCAGACCAGTGGCGTATAGTGACGATGATACTTATGGTGCCCTCAACTTTCGAAAATCCTGACAAGCAGAAAAAGTTGTCAGCTATTTTGCTTAGTTAAGTCACACCAGGGAGTCTGTAAGACTTACAGCCTCCCTGGTCACACGAAGAACGCAGACTGCCCACGTTACTTAATTAAGTAAGCGAAATGGATTGATGAAGTTGTTCCTTCTCAGGAGTTTTTGGAAGTTGTTGACGTCATGGGCGTCCACAGAAATTTTCCAGGAGAGTGCAAGAGAGAAAAAATAAAATGTACTGTTCAAAACTGTCAAGATCTATTGGACTAATTATAAATTATTTAGCGCAACGAGAGGTTCGTCGGATTTTAATATGAATTCATATTTTAACTTAGTACTATAGGTTACTGTTAAAATAATTGTACTTTTTCATAGCTTCACAATTTTTCCAGGGGTGCAATCGCACCCCCTCCGGAGTACGGACGCCACTGGTTGACGTCAAGTCTGTGTAAGAATAATATTAAAGTGGATTCTTGTCCTTTTCGTCTGTCGCTGGTGTTGTCACGTGACTACGCGTCCACTGAATTCAAACTAGGCTTCGATCAACTCGATTAGCGTTTTCAGTGTACACGGGCAATCGATTTGTGCGCTCGAAGCCAAGACAAATTAAATTCAGACGCCATCCTCACCCCTCCCCCGAGAAAGAGCTGCCAACCTCCACTCCGCCCCTTAGAAGATCGATAGATAACGTTGGCAAAGTTCACCGACCACTCAGAGCGCCATAAAAATCACCCTGACCCATGTGAACCGAACGCGATCATGTATTCGCGTCTAATAGATCTCAATTATTATGTTGTTCCAAAGTGTATCCTTTTTCGGTAGACCAGCCACCTTGACCGTGTGATCGGGCATGCATTACTGTACATGATTACAGGCAATCTACAGTACTGGTATTTGCATTGGCGGAACAGTCGCCGGAACTGGGCAAGGGGCGGGGCACCAGACGCCACCAGTGTATCGTTTTGTAAATAGCCAAGACGTTAAAACATCAAACGCTACAATTAATGGTTAGGGTTAGGGTAGAGGTTCCCAAAATACGGCTCGCGGGCAACTTGTGGCCCGCCAGCTCGCAGAAAGTGGCCCGCAAGGCCTCAACAGTTGATATAGGCTAATGACTGCTTTTAGTGTTTTAGAAGTTGATTTCTTTTCTGAAAGCTAAGAATTATATTATACACAACTTATATAATTCTATAGACATTAATTTTAGATTCCATATGCATCGAATCGATTTCTCATCATAAGTACCAGAATCAGAATCTATAGTAGGGCATTGTAGGGCCTATATACAGGGTGTCTCTGAAAGAAAGCCCCCAGCACAAAACTATGATTTCTTAAAAATTCCTGAATATATTTCTATCAAATTTACAATACGTGTACAGCACATATTTCCCCACCTTTCTATATATTTTCGTCTCACTTGCACTTAATTTGGCCACATTGTGAGATATCAAACTCAAACTTCGATTTTTACTACTATAGCTATTATTATTAATTTACTACTATTACTACTACTACCAACATTGACATGAAACCAAATGTATGTGAAGCTAGATATTTAGGCCTGTCATTCTGCGACTGAGTAGTAAAAATCGTAGTTTTTATGCTGGGGTTTATTTCTGAGACACCCTGTAGACCTATAATACCTTTTGTACATCGATTTAGATGACTGACATTTTGATCATTTTAATAGACCGCAAGACATTCAATATGTGACGACAAAAAGCTATAAGAGTAAAAATGATATCCACGCGAAATGTCTATCTTTTCCTTCGTCTATAGTCGACAGGTAATCATTCAGGTGTTGTCGAAGGCGTTTGTTTCATTAGCTACCTGGCATCTTAAAAGGTGTCAATCTAATAAAATATTCGACGTTACTTTATTTCAGAGGAGCGACATGAGATGCTTTGGTATTCTCGTCGTCTCAAAATCTAGTTCTCGAGTGCTACTGTAGGCCTACTACTGCGATACAGCACATCGGGTTGCACTTTAGCGGGTTTCAATTTTTGAAGTTGCCTTATTCATGTGCAGTAGAACGAGATAAAAGAAATCTCTCGAGGCGGAATTTATATCAGCAAACGCAATGGCTTCATCATAAAGACATTCATGTCTAGATCCATTACCAGCTATCAAACAAGATAACAGTGGTTGCTGCATAATTATAGCGTTACATGGATTCTAACAGTACCACTACTACTACTACTACTACTACTACCACTACTACTACTACTACTACTGCACCACTACCACCACCACCACCACTACTACTACACTACCACTACCACCACTACTACCACCACCACCACTACTACTACTACCTACTACCACCACCACCACCACCACCACCACCACCACCACCACCACCACCACCACCACCACCACCACCACCACCACCACCACCACCACCACCACCACCACCACCACCACCACCACCACCACACCACCACCACCACCACCACCACCACCACCACCACCACCACCACCACCACCACCACCACCACCACCACCACCACCACCACCACCACCACCACCACCACCACCACCACCACCACCACCACCACCACCACCACTTACACCACCACTACCACTACACCACCACCACTCACTACACTGCTGCTCACCACCACTGCTGCTGCCACTGCCACCACCACCACTGCCACCACTGCCACTGCCACTGCTGCTGCTGCCACCACCACCACCACTGCAACTACTGCAACTACTACCACTACCACCACAACTAACTGCTAATCATGGTACTACTACTACACCACTATCTTCGATAATAATAATAATAATAATAATAATATTATTATTATTATTATTATTATTATTATTATTATTATTATTATTATTATTATTATTATTATTATTATTATTATTATTATGTGGCTGGGTTTAGAGTGATACAGTAGGATATGCCAAGGACCTCTTAATAGCAACTCATGGATCTGCCCTTTGTGAGAGCCACTCATTTACATTCATTTACATCACGGTCTTGCTGTATAATCTCATTCTTTGTCCTCTTGTCCTTCATTTTTCCTTTCTCCGTTGTCCTTTCATCTGCAAATAACGAACTTAACCATTCGTTTGTTCATTTTATGAAATTCTTATCGGTAGAACTGAATTTCTCTTCACCGACAATAGATGGGAGCAGGGTGCGATTTGTGACCTGGAGCAGTGGGAGGGATATGTTGAGCTTGGAGGGATGCAGTGGGAGTGGTGGGATATTCAGTTGGGCAGTGAGAATCCCCCTTCCCCCTACAAATCGCGCCCTGGATGATTTACATCACGGTCTTGCTGTATAATCTCATTCTTTGTCCTCTTGTCCTTCATTTTTCCTTTCTCCGTTGTCCTTTCATCTGCAAATAACGAACTTAACCATTCGTTTGTGGGTAGAACTGAATTTCTCTTCACCGACAATAGATGGGAGCAGGGTGCGATTTGTGACCTGGAGCAGTGGGAGGGATATGTTGAGCTTGGAGGGATGTAGTTGTTGAAGTGTAGCAGTGGGGGAAGTAGTGGTGGGGGATGTAGCAGTAGGGGGATTCAGTTGGGCAGTGAGGGGAATCCCCCTTCCCCCTACAAATCGCGCCCTGGATGAAGGGCCGCCGAGAGAAATTCCGGGCCCCGGAACAAAAAAATTTGCGGGTCCTTAACAAAATGCATCAAGTCTCCGACAAACCTGACAAGCAAAAAAACGTTGTCAATTCTCAAAAAAACACCCTGACAAGCAAAAAACCTTATCGTCACCGGATCTGGGCCCCTGAAAACTCCATGGGCCCCGGTACAATGTAGCGGCTGCACCCCCTCTCCTCAGGCCTGCCTGGATGGGAGTTCTGATTAGCATTCAGCGTGGACCTACAGACGCTTGGCGAAAAGACAACTGCGATGATGCAAATTAGGCCTACTGAGGATTTTACATTTAAATGAAACGCCGCAGCGTAAAAGAGCCGTAAATTACAGCTGTGGTGATAGAACACTGACTTCGTCTTTCGAAGATAGCGAATGCATTGACTCTAATAGGCTAATCTCTAAAATATTCATTGGCCGGCCAGAATAGGCAATTTCTAAAGCATCGATAATCCCTAAATAACAAATAGTAGGTCTAACGGATATTGCATATACAGTAGACGTGACGAAATGTTTTATACCAACTGCCTCAGAATATGCATCTATGCCTAAGAGTAGCTAAGACCAGGATGCGATTTGTGACTGAAGCAGTGGGGGGAATATTTGGGAGAAAAAGAGTTTGGGGGATGTAGTTGTTGGGGAAATGTAGCAGTGGAGGGTATAGTGGTGAAGGGATGTAGCAGTAGGGGAGATGCAGTTGGGCAGTGGGGGGATCCCCCGTCCCCTACTAATCGCGCCCTGGCTAAGACTAATGTCTTGAAATATTTAGGTCTATACTGTAGAAGTTCGATTTTTTCAACGTATAAAACTATAAATCAAACTTAGGTGTACATGTTAAACGCCTGCTGTGCATACAATTAAGAAAGAGACAGATGGGAAATTCGAGGGGTTCTAAGGGGCCGTTCATAAATTACAATTACAATTAAGGGTCGAGGGGAGGGTCATACCTAAATATTGTATCTCGCTAATTCTCTTCCATGTAGCCTATATATCAAGTGAGCCAACAGCATTTGACCCAATACAGCTCATTGAAAGTATGCACTGTAACTGGCAATACTGATACTTTTAAAAATTAATCTTAATTCACAATAACGCAAGGAAAGCGCATTCCGGTCATTTTGCTCGGAAAATCCACTAACAATAGGGAATTTGCTAGGGCGCTAGGCTATGAACGTAGCGGTAATACGATTTTGCCGTACTCATAGGATTTTTCAGACGCGTAGTACAGGTATGTTCTAGGCAAAATTTTATAAACTAGAAATTTATAGGAATTTCAATATCTGTCTCTTTTTGTCTTAGTTTTGGCAAAAATATAAATAATATTCCTGATATATTTGGCATATTTTCATTCGAATTGAATCAGAGCGTTTGTTTGGCCTTTTAGTCAAAACTCAGAAGATTCTTTTCAACAAACGTTCGCCAGATGGCCTAATGCATTTTTTACATTACATGCTATGACTAGGGTAGAGGAACGTTACAAAATCGCTAAAGTTGGCCGCAGTTCCAAAATGTCTGGGAAACCCTGCTTAATAATAGGCTACACATTTAGGAGTTGGATTTTCCTTCCGTTTTCACAAACATATGATATTATTTATAGGAAAATTTTAGCCAAAATGTTGCATTGATCTAGGCTGGGAGTGACTTGCTGTAACTTGGTAGCCTACAAGAAAATACCGGACACATGCATGGCAGTATTGTCTCAACTTTTTCGCCGGACAAATAGGCATTCAGACATCTAGCAACCCTGCCTTTTTGCTTGTCAGTTCATTTCCTTCAAACCATGGTAAATGGAAATGACCATTTTGCTTGTCAGGCTTTTCGGGACGCTAAAGAAATTAAACCAAAAGGTAAGGTAGGTAAGTAAGTAAGTAGTAAGTAAAATCTCGTTAATTTCTAAAGCGCTTCCAAAAAGATGCACCTTTAGCTCCTTATTCCTATGCGCTCAATCTCAAATTAGCTCTAGCCAAAGGTGGGTCATTCATGCCGGGTCATTTAATCAAAAGGGCGAGTGGGCAGGACCTTTGGGTAGCTATGGAGGAAATGATTTTATAAAGAGAAATGATTTTAGTTTAGAAAGAAAAACATGAGGATCAAGAAGGGGAGAAAATTGTGACTCAGAGTTTGTTATTTGGCTTTGATGTAGACAACGAAGGGATATTGGAATTTGAGTTCCAAAGCCCCAAAATTTGGTAATGATTGCAAATTTTGAGAGATGATTGATTCAGAGGCATAGGAGAGTTACATGAGAAGAGGATCTAGTAGATCCAGGTTGTTGTGGAATTATCAGATTTCTTAGGTAGACTGGTTTTGATGTATGGAGTGAGTTATAAGTCATCGATATTATTTTATATTCAATTCGTTCTGTTATCTTGAGCCAGTGGAGAGATTTGAGTAATGGTGTAATGTGGCTTTCGGTGAAAAATTTAGGTGTTTTAGTTACTGCATTTTGAATCGATTGAGTTTACATATGGAAGCCTTTGGAAGATTGTGAAACAGTGAGTTGCAGTAGTCAAACTTAGAGTGAACTATTGAAATGACAGTGGAAGCAGTTTTAATATCAAGGTAGGAGCGAAAGGCGACGTAGATCACGAATGTGAGCATTCTTTCTCTTTTTGATAGTTGAGGATGTGATTTCAAAATTTGGGGAGGAGTCAAAAGTAAATCCAAGATTTTTTGCAGTTGAACAGGGTTATTATTGTATCTGTAGTTTAAAATCAGTGTGTGATTTTCAATTTTTTCAGTTGTTGTGGCAGTCCAAATAAGAGAAATTCTGTTTTGATTTTGAGGGCAATGAGATTAGCTGACATCCACGATGAGATTGACAAAAATGATTCTAGTTCAGAGATTGATGCCTTAAAGGAAGATGGAGTAAACGAAAGAAATAATTGAGTGTCGTCTGCATAAAGTTGATGATTCAATTTGAGAGAGTTGATTAAGGATGACAGTGGGGTAGTGTAGAGACTGAACAAAACCGGTCCAAGGACAGATCCTTGTGGTACTCCATAGTATAGATCGGAGGGTGATGAAGTTTGATTTGATGAAGTCATTGACGACCTTTTTGCTTTATGTTATTTACCAGTTTCTCTATTTTCCTGTTTTGAGACTTCTGAGCGGCCTACATTAAGGCTCCCGGCTGCGGCACACCTTTGGGTCGCAACTCACTGGTTGAGAACCATTGGTCTGTTGCCAGCGGCGCAGCGACGGGGGTATATATCGGTATATTTACAGGGATATTTTTACACCCCTGACACCCCCAACACCCCCAATTTGAGGTCGACACCCCCAAAATTTGGTAATGCGACAATGGTATGTATACAAAATGCATATTAATTAGGCCAGAACACCCCCAAATGGAGAAGGACACCACTCCAAGTATTATAGTCGGATGACCTTTTTTGCTTGTTAGAGGTTTTTTGAGACTTTTAAGGTTTTTCGGTTGGTTTTGGGACCTGATGACGTTTTTTGCTTATCAGCCTTTTTCGGGCAGAGACTTAAAATTTTCGCCCCCCAGATTTTCCCGACACCCCCAAATTCAAAATCCTAGAAATAACACTGGGTAGCCTATATATACCCCCGAAAAGACTACCTTAATTAAAGTTGCTATGTGCTTCTTTCTCTTCCTTAACTGAGGACAAATTTTCTATTGTGCCAGTGTCGCGTTTCATTTACTGCTAGCCTAGTATCTTTTACTGCTAGTTTATTTTACTGTTTGTGGCCGTTTGTTCACATGTGGAATATTGACATATGTTTGATTTTGAAATCGCCATGACTAGTTAAGATTTATATCCCCCACATGAAATCAAATTCCTGGCTACGCCGCTGTCTGTTGCCCCTTTCATGAGAATTTTTTTTAGAGTCCTGCTCTAAGTCAGGACTTGAAACGATACATATTAGCATCTTACTTTTAAAAGGAGCGCTAAGATGTTGGTCCAAAGAAACTCCGAACCGTTTATTCTTCTTTTATAACAAATTACTACTCGTATGATCTGTTTCTGATCTCGAGCATTGGCGAAAGCATGGGCGTAAAACACGGAGGGTGGACGGCGGGGACGGACCCCTCGAATAATTAGTTGGCGGGGGACAGAGTATCAATTATCCCCCCAATGTTTTGGGCTATATGGTAAACAATTTCTATTCTACCCCATGATGTTATGATATTGATGCCAGAATTACGCCAATTCCGCATTCTTTCATTTCGGAGGGCCTTTTTTTGCTTGTCAGAGTATTTGGAGAGGGGAAAATATAAAAATATCAGTATGACCTAATTTTGCTTGTCAAGACGTATTTCATGGACGATTTTAAGTCCCCACCATAGTATGCAATATCCCCATAATGGAGGGGGATTTTTATATTTCTGTGGGGTCAACTTTTAAAAGTTATTCTATCTGCCCCCTCCCAATGTTGACGCCAGGTTTACGCCGCTGGGCGAAAGCATTTTGTGAGTTGCGATTTGCGACTCTCGCAGCTCGACGTTGAATCGTGTAGGAATGCTCGTCTTTGTGTTTTTTCTTTCTAATGCTTTATTTCAGCGGCAGCACCGACTTTGCGCATGCGCAATTTGGGACTTACCGTCACTTACGACTGTCGATCGCTCGCGAATTTTTGTTGCTTTAATTTCTACAAATTCATCGGAAACTTGTTGAAATCCTGCATCGTGGAACCGTGAAAAATGAGCGAAAACGAACTGGTGGGATTGATTTCGTTGACCGTAAATCGACTAATCTTTTCTCAGAACATAACATGTTGGGACACAAGTTTACAGCATTGTAAAGTAACATTTATATAGCGCCTCCTAAGAAAATTACTAGATAATAATACGTAAATTGTCGCGTTGTTTCCTATTTCTAGGTAAGTGTATAGTGTAAGTGTAAGCGCCATACCTAATTCCTAGTGTTAGCCTTTAGACTGGACCATCTGGGGTTCTTTCCCGTTATCCGGACCCCAGTAGAGGGATGGTGTAGTTAGTGCTAGGGTTATGGTCAGGTTAGGGTCAGGGTTATGGTTTGGGTCAGGGTTACGGTTAAGGTCAGGTTCCCGACCGAAAAGTCATTACACTTCACTGGGGTCCGGATAACGGGAAAGTACCCATCTGGCTGCCTAGATGTTTCGCCTCTAGGACGTTTCGCTTTCCATTATTGTCAATTCCCCATTTACTATCGTAACCCTTAAAATTAAACACGACACGAAGATGCTTTTTGTTGGATACTGCGTGCAATTTTTATAAAACTTTGAAGTTGTGAACAAAGTAATATGCATATAGCTTTTAAGGATATTGTGCGAGTTAACTTTTGAGTGAATGTTGCAGTGAGCGAATCACCCACTTTTGCAGTGGAACATCTTCTTCTTCTTTAAGTTCTCTGCCCGGAAGCAGGTCCTGGTTCCCATTGGCGCCATCTATCTCTGTCAGCAGCTTGGGTCTTTAATCCTTTGTATCCGTCTTTTGCCATCATCTTGGAACATCTTGGGGCAAAATTTTGACATTCTGAATCGGAACAATCTTTGTTTATATCCATGGTTAGCTATGTAAACAATAGATTTTGAGTCGAGTTCTACAGGTTCCAGTGTTTGTTGTTTTAAAGGATATTTTTGACCCAAATCTGAAGAAGAAGAAAAAGAAGAAGAAGACTACATTCGATACTGATGTCTTGATAAGTGACAGTGCGCCACCTGTCGATGCGCCAGCAGAAGACATCGTTTCATCGTCGGTGTCAGTGATGCCGGCGGAAGATCCTAACAGGGAACAGACCTCAGGTTGATTAATTAATCATTTTTATTTAGGCATGCTTGTATAAATATGGCACGTGAAGCCTGTTTCATAGATTTTCGCTTGCTCGTTTGTCATGACACAGCGAGACCTTGTATGCAAATGACTTACTTTTAACATTAATGTTGAGAACATTTGAAAGCACAGAGGTTTAAGGGTTTGACCCTTGAACCACCACATAATTTGGATCTGTGTGCAATTGGAACCAAGTGCACTCGGTTACGGCGGTTTAAGGGTTAAGGGACTTGGCCGAGTGTACCAAAGTTATGGTCACTCCACTTTAGAGGGGTTTGCAAAATTAGTAGAGGTTGACATACAGCACAAATTAGTTATTAATATGTTTTGGTTTACCAATTTATGGGATATACAAAAGAACCAATCTTACAGACGAATTGATAGCAACCTCAACTGTGTAGGTAAGGTATGGTCTGTAGAAAGCATTGTTAACTGTCACTAGATTGATCTTCAGTTTATTATCTGTTAAAAATTATTGGTAATGAGATGTTTGTAAATATCTGAAAATGTTATTTTATTTAGTAATAGATGCAAACTGGTAGGTTATACCATGGGTGGACAAGTTTTTTTGCAGAATGGGGCTGCTGTTATTGCTGTTTTGGGACTGCATATTCAAGTAAATTCAGAAAGGCTGACTTATTTGTTTTGTATGTTTTTTTATAGACATAAATATTGACGATGATTTCTCTATGTTGACGAAGAAGAAGAAGAAAAAGAAGACTTTTGACATGTCGGACGTAAACGCCTCTCTTCCCGTGGGTGTATTTTTCAGAAAACAAACTCATGAACTGTTTAGCGCTGTTGAAATTGCAATAGTAAATTTGTTAGGAAATGTTTGTGGTAACGAAATATATAATTCTTAATGCCTCTGCTTCATTGCTTTGGTTGCTGGTCATGTTAGGCTGTTTTATGAGGTAGGCATGGCATGTTGACGTTATCTGTGATTCGGTTACGTTTATGAAATGCCCCAATATTTGGGACGCTTTTCTGTTGGAATTTTTATGGTAGAAAGAAGACACTGCAAACGGTGAAGATGAGGCCGTAGGTGAAAGGCAGGAGGATAGTGTTGCCGCCGAGCCTGACGATGACCTTGATTTTGGAACAAAGAAGAAAAAGAAGAGGCCGGCAAAAGCAGTGGCGGCAGATGACATCGAGGAGAAGGGTTTGTATATTATTAAGTGTTTTATTCGTAAATTTTTTCGGAAACCTGTGAAACTTGTCTTAATGAGAGAGATAGTTGAATTTGTGACATTTGGCTACTGAATTGTTTATAAGTTGGAGGTTAGAATTGCTTCTAAATTCTAAGAAGCAGTAGTGTTTGGTCTTCGATCTGTAATAAAGACTCATTGCATTGGATTTGGTAAGTGAACTGTCTTTACTATTGCAACTAAATTTATAACCTCTTTAACCAATAACAATTTGGCTTCATATGTAAAAACGTCTCAACTAGGATAGATCTGAGATGGTTGATTTAGTTTCTCTTGTGATTTTTATTTCAGAGGGAGCTGTTGATGCTGTCTCGACCAGTCAGACATGGGATGAATCTGACCGCGATTATGCATACGATGAGGTAGTATCTTTGGTTTTCTTTATGCACATGCTTCTAATTAATAGCAAATTGCTTGTAGCACATCTTGCTGAAATTGTTACTTGGTTTAAATAATTTTTGTGGTTTTAATATTTTTAATTGCTAAATAGGGATACACAGAGCAATGGGGTTGTTACCATGCGATTGAAGGGTTACAGGTTTGCTTCTTATCGTAGCCGAATGTGCGGAAACCTCGGGCAAGATGTTTAGCCCTAATTATCTGTGAGAAAGGCAGGGGTAAGCCATCTCACTCATCACACCCTATGGTGGCATAAAAGCCAATCAGAGCTCCTTAGGGCAGACAATTCATCGTCATCATCTGTGGCCGGACAAAGTATCCACAGACAAAATGTCTTGGGGACAAAATGTCATGGGTTAGGGTAGGGGAGGGTTACATTTTGTCCGCTGATATTTTGTCCGTGACATCTTGTCCTAGCTGCTAACACATCATCATCAATCATCATCATCATTAGTGAATGTATTGTTGCTTTTGTGAGGTTGTTTAATATGCGTTTAAAGTCTAGACCCAAGAATTAATTTGACAATTTGCACAGAGAATCAACTTGATTCCAGGATGATTAGTTTTTATTGTGACTCTGCTATGCTGATGAATTCAACGTTTTGCTTGCAAAGTTTAATCGGATTGCGCGATTGGTTTTTAGCTCCTCAAGCGTGTCTTTGACATGATGCGCGAGAAAAATCCCGACATGGTTGCAGGCGAAAAGAAGCGCATCATCATGAAACCGCCGCAGGTGATGCGTGTTGGAACAAAGAAATCGTCGTTTTCGAATTTTGTCGAGATTTGCAAAATGTACGCCATGCCTCCTGCTTCAGTATAAATCCTAATTGCATGTGGTAATGTAAACAGGCATACAGTAAAAGAAGGCCAATGTCAGATTCTATAATGTGTGTGTGTGTGTGTGTGTGTGTGTGTGTGTGTGTGTGTGTGTGTGTGTGTGTGTGTGTGCGTGTGTGTGATTTAAAGTTTGTTTTAAGACTCTAAGATTTTTAATGTATTAATTTCTAATCTGTTATTGGTTAGCAGGCATATTGCTTGGCCTAGTAATTTCTATTTGTCAAATTACTGTAGAACCGTGTGATAGCTGTGCTAATTGCAGCAAAAACCCATTTATTTTGTGATGGTCCAGACAACTTTCTGTTATAAATGGTATTGTGTATACATAAACATCAACTAATGGAAGTCAAATATAATGACTTATTTTGCATGCACCTGTTAACTGTGACAGGGCCTTATTGACACCTGTTGCTATGACAGGGCCACATTGAATATATGTATTAATACTGTGTTGTTCATAATTGCAGGTTGCATAGACAGCCTAAACATCTGCTGGCATTTCTTCTGGCAGAGTTGGGTACAAGGTCAGATTTACAATATGTAATTTAGCACATTTAGACAAAATGTAAAGAGCTTTCAACTTACAAACTTTTGTTATGTATTTGTAATCATTAATTTGAGGTGCACTTTTTTGCTGAGTTTGAACACTTTGCCTGCTTAGGCATGAAAGCAATTTTATATTTTGTCTTAATATACAGTTGATTTTGTATATAATCTCAAATGAATGAATGATGAGTGAATCTGCTTGGAAATTGATTCATATTTTTATATTTGTTATATTTTCTAATACAGTTTAGTGTAGTCTGTGTTGGTAAAATTTCATAAATATTTTGGATTGAGGTTTACTTTATACAAGACTTCTCTCACAATTTGTATTTCTGTGACTTTGATTCAGACTACTGCTTAATTTCTTAACCCTTTCAACCCATAAAGCTGATTATATGGATCGCTGGGGTCAAAGGGTTAATATCTATTGTGTTCTTGTTAGCGGTTCTTTGGACGGTAATTCGCAGCTCATTATCAAAGGCCGGTTTCAGCAGAAACAGATCGAGAGCGTACTCCGTCATTACATAAGTTGGTTTTCTGTTGCACTTTTTTCCAGATTTCCAGCGGCGCATTCTTGTTTGCCTTGAATGCACCTTAAGCTTTTATCTGGCTCCAGTATTAGTTGAGGCTTAAATAGTTCTTGTTTGGGAATAGTGCATTTGGGACACCCAGAATCAGTTCACTTTGTCTTCTTAGTATAAATTTGTTTTACACAATTAAGTAATTAAATTATGTTAATTATTCAGCGAGAATTTACTGTCCCTCTGGTAATCTTTTTCCGGTTGGTTTTTTCATTTGATATTTAACAGTGATCAGGTTTTTTGTGTTTTATCCAAAATTGGTCTAAAATGTAGATGGTTATAGTTACGTTGGCTTTTTTATTTGACTACCAGTAAATTATCTGTAATTACTATGATGACTCTCTGTAATCTGAGTATTCTATGGTTAATATTTGAAACGATCTGTAATTTTTTTTTCTTTTCTTGATCATTCATTACATTAGTCTAGAAAGGAGTTGAAGTTCATTGACGTGGCGTAATGTTAGCATCGAGACTTTTCGTCTTAAGTAAAAGTATTTTGCTTACGAGTACCAGGGTAATGGCCGTGTTTTGTTTGCGTTGCAGAAGAGTATGTGACGTGTCACACTTGTCGGTCACCTGACACTCTGTTACAGAAGGACACACGTCTTTATTTCCTCCAGTGCGAAACCTGTGGTTCGAGGTGTTCAGTTGCCAGCATCAAGTCTGGTTTCCAGGCGGTTACGGGCAAGCGAGCGGCCATTCGAGCCAAGACAACCTAGCGCTCGTTCAGAACTCTGGTTTTTCCAACTCCAAGAAAATGACTTACTTATTATTTGGTGAATAGATGAACGATATTAGTTCACGCATAATTTTACTGTCTGACCTTGTGTTAAACATGTTTCCATTTCAAATGCTTGTGAATTTAATGGCCTATTGTAAAAGTATTTCATTGTTTCATTTGAGGTATTTGAAAGCCAGTGATACCAAGATGAATGCTCTACAGTCTACACTGATTTAATTTTAGTATTTTGATGGACACCAAAAATTAATTTAGGCGCATTCAACGAGATAAATAAATATATTAATGAGCCTTTAAATGATTTTTATAATTGCTTTGTTGTGAAGTAAGTGTGTGTGTGTGTGTGTGTGTGTGTGTGTTCAAGTCATAAGTGGACAAGTAGGTTCCATAAGATCAGCACTGCAAGTAAATTCTCTAAGTGGCGTAGAGTGATGTTGATAAGATTATATCAGCTGTAAATACAGATTGCTGACCGACCGAATGTGTTAACTGTCGGGTCCGGACCACTAATGAAGTTCGAAGGCCGAAATCTCAAAAATGAACAAATCTGTTGGCCAAGAAATCGTCACAGGAGCCGGGGCTCAGTCGGCTATTTGGTCAATCTGTTTTGCCAGCCTCCGATTTTATTTCGTGTGCCAGGCCCGGTATTTAACTACGGCAGTGTCACCGAGTTGGGATATCGTTTCAAGTGGCAATTGCCCGGCCGACCGACTGACTGCCAGCCCCCGGGAGCTGGCGGGGTGTCTATCGGGGGTGTCACGAGGGTCAGGCCGGGGCGCGGTATCGAGTTACTGTCATGGGGATTAGAGTGTTCCTTCAGCACTTGGGTTTGTACAGTGGATGTCCGTTATCGCGGTTTCATCTCGAAAATGAGACATCGCCAATATCGAGGCTCGGCGATAACCCGAAGACGGAGGTCATGACCCGCTACCAGACCCCGGCTACACGGTTTCACGCACGGCGTCCATCGGCCGATCGAAAAGTCGATAGTCACTGCCTAGAAACGTTCTTTCTCCAGGCGAATCGAATGATCTTACTTACTTAACGCAGTGACGGTAAAGGAATCATAGGCGTAAACCTCTATTAGGCCTTTAGGGTTTTTACGCCTCTAGGCCCGTACCTCTTGAGAGGTTACCATGGGGTAGGGCAGAAGGTATAGGAGTCCCCCCAACTTTTTCATCCAAGTTTAAGCCTGTGAAAGGAATTGTGATTTTTTTGTTTCTTTAGGGCTAATATAATGTAATGTAGTGTGAAATTTGTATAGCGCCTCTTCTATTTCTACTCAGAGGCGCTCCTGGCATTGGAGTTGCAGGGTAAAGTAGTGAGACTCTAGCTTTCACATTGAACAGAGCGAGGGGGTAAGAAGTGATTCCCGAATGGATGGGTTGAAGGCATTCCAGAGGGAGGGTCCAGTCACTGCAAAAGCCTGACGTTGATTAAGAGCAGTGCGTGATCTGGGGACATAAACATTCTTCTGATTAGAGGAGCGGAGCAGGCGATGAGCAGTGGAAGAGGGTGATTTGAAAAGCTCAGTAGGCCTAATGTAAGACGGTGCCTGACCTCGAAGTGCTGCAAAAACAATAATTACTTGTTTGAATTTAATTTAATGGCTCAACTGTCAGTGGGTAATCCACATACTGTATATTGCGTCATCAACTGGATGTGATGGGGAATGATCCTGATTACACTTCATCGTCTTCATGACGAAGAGAGGGAGGGTTGATGCACGTGATGACGTCATCAAACCAGTTAAGCCCTCATTGTTAGTCAAAGTAATGCATAACATTTTCTCACCCGCTGTGTGTCAATTGTGACATAATTTTATTATCTTAATGAAATCGTTGTTAAAATGCTGCAAATATATGACGTCATCAAAGGCGAAGGGTTCGATGCCTGATGACGTTCGATGACAAGGGGCGGGGGTCGAATCAAAAACGACCAAAAAAGCATGACGTACAGGACCGTTTTAAGGTCTTCGTAGGCCCTGGGCATTCTCATATTTGTAGGCCCTCATAAAACTTAAACCTTCGAGTTGTCAAAGAACCGAAAAGTTTACATAATTATTGTAACACTGTTCAAATGCTCATATTGACAGATATTGTACTGTTTGTGACTGCTAGAGTTAAACGTTGTTAAATTTGTATCTGCAAGACTGCAGTTTCTGTCATACTTTTTTGCTCCTTCATGTTTTCCATACACATCTGACTTTCGTAGGCCCCTGAAAAGTTCGTAGGCCCTGGGCACAATGCCCACTGTGCCCAGTGGATGCCGGCCCTGATGCCCAGTGGATAAAACGGCGTTAATGACTAAAGCGCTTTCAAAAGATGCACCGAAGTAGCTCCTTAATGTATACGGACGACCAAATAATACTCTTTTTGCCCGGGTTGAGCCTTTAATTTTTGGTTTTTTCAACCAATCATGCATCGGCTAGAAGTGTAGTAATTCTGCACCCAACTGGTCTATGTATCTACGTGATAGAAGCCTATATCGAATTTCAGCTCCAACTGAATTTGCTGAAACTCTATCTAAAGGGATAATTGGGGCGTACGAAAGAGGATTGCAGGGAGGGAATAGGGACGCCCTGAGACGAATGTGTTCGGAATGCTCAGAAGCAAAATGGGGTCGTCCGTCCCTTTATTGTTATTGCAAATGGTCAGCCACGAGGTCACGCGGGGTTCAAGAATGAGGTCGACCAATCTCGCGTTTGTCTGATTTTTTAATTAAAAGACATGGTGCATGGTGAGTCCGTTTATCGCAATGGTCATCTTTATCTATTAATATTATGATTAAACGACGCTCAGAGTCATTTATAATTAAATATAACTGGATGCTTAATTGTTATACTTGTCTTAATTGGTTCTCGTTATTTGATTTTGACAATTCCAAAGTTTATTTTAGCGATGTCGCTTTGAGAAGACTGTCCGATCCCGGATGAGGACAAGGACTGCTACGGGAAAGGCGAGGGGTGGGGAAGAGGCCAATCAATTCTACAACTGGCGCTATAGAAGCCAGAAGCTCCAACGCTGTGGCAAAGAGGGAGGGAGGGAATAGGGACGCCCTGAGACGTCCGATCGTCGACCCCCGGTGGTGAACCCATCCGTCGTCTTCGGCCACCGTCGTCGGTCAGAGGGAGACGGCGAGGGGTGGGGAAGAGGCCTCTCCGACGGGTGGCGTCGTCGGTCAGAGGGAGAAAGGCCTCGACTCGGAGGACGATGAACAATTTCAAGGCTCAGTTCACTCGTAACATCTCAATCAATCGCCCGATTATTCATCGACGATTCACCGTCACCCTTCCCCTCCCATCCCTCTCCCCCACCCCCGATCTACCCGCCCGAAAGGGTCGACGCTGTCGATAACTATCGGGTCAGGACCACTAATCAATTTCGGAGGCCGAAATTTCGCAGACTGACCAATCGCCGCTGAAATGTCGACAATTTAAACCGCCGGCCTCCGATCGTGCCTCGCGGTTCGGGCCAGATGAGTTATCGGCGATGGGGAGGGGGTGAGTGGTGGAAGGTCCGGAGTGGAGGGTGTGGGCGGGTCGGGCAACGTTAGAAAGGGGGTAGACACTTGTGCCGTGGGCTGTGAAATATAAAGACCGAGGACAAGGAAGGGACGAGATGCGAAATATTCCGGTCGCGTCCCGCTGATGTGGCCGGTCACAGTCCAGTGACCACCCGTCGACGCGAGGACCGTTGAGTCCGTCCACACCACGAGACGAGACCGGACAGAATTTAATTTCGTCTTCGGACGTCCGACTGGACCGAAGCCAATCGTCAATATTCCGCCGATAAGGTTGATGAACCTGTCATCTCCCGAGAAATAGCATCCAATGACCTTTCTTAGACAATAAGAACAACAGCCTACAGTTACCATAATCATCATCTTCATCGTCGTCGTCGTCATCGTCTGTGCCAACGATAAGGTTGCTAGTTGGAAATTTGCAAACTGGTTTGGCACGTCACATTTCTAGTTTCCATTTTTCTAATTAGGGTACCCAAGTGGGGTTGAAAATTCTTGGTTTTTGTCATCGGACACCACTGGATGACAGAACTTTTGCGGTGGGAGTAGTCGAAGATGTCACACTAAACACTCATCGGTTGACCATCGGTGGTTTTCTCACGGGCTTGCTTAGCCTCCTAAACCACTTAAAATCACATTATTATTATTATTATTATTATTATTATTATTATTATTATTATTATTATTATTATTATTATTATTATTATTATAAATCACACGCTTCCATTGTGAACGTTGATATAGAATGCGTTGTGCAATCATAGAATTGCATAGAATACTAAAATTTTGTTACCTGCTCAACTATCCCCTAGGCCTATGCCCTGGCATCTGGAACAGTTTAGAACGCTCATCAGGCCCTGCTGATAAAGGGAAATTGCCTCTCCAAATCTCTCTCCCCACCCACGCGTCCATTTTTATGCTCAATTCTAGCCTAACCGATGAAGTTAGCTGTCTATGTTATCCAGAGTTCCAGACTTCGTATCATCATGCCCCGTCTGAAGTACTGTATGAGACGATGTCGAGAATTTATAGTGCGCCAGTCATAGAGATGGATTCAAATTTATTGAGCAAATGAACGATTGTCAATTACGTAAAGTTGCATTATAAATCACTTTAAGAAAAAGTTAAAATTCCTTCTTTAAAATAAATACGCTACAAATATGCTTACATTTGAAATAAAAAGCCAAGTAGGGACACCCAATTTGGCGAAATACAATCTGTAATCTTATAAATTCGCCTAGTTTAATTACTGTCAGTGGCGTAGCCAGGATTCCGAAAAAAGAGGGACACATCAACATTTTCGATCATGCTACCCTCCCACAAAAAATTCTCAACGGTTTGTGCAAATCCTTTGACCGGTCCCAGCCAGTATAGGGGGTCCGACTCCCTTGCCCCCCCCTGGTGGCTACGCCGATTATTACTACAATCTAGTTATAGTGTTCGTAGTTTTTAGAAAGTTATTTAGTGTGGATTTAAGTCTAAAATAAGTGCAGTTCTAGGTTGTTTTCTCAATTATTATTATCAATCGACGATTAGCTTTTTTCCAGTCTGTGGAATGTCATCCGTGGAAGATTTTTCCACCGGAAAGCAGCCGCCAGAATTTCCGGAATTCAGTAGTAATTGTCGCAGTAGACCACCGCACCCTTTCCTCGACGTACCGACTTCCCCCGGAGACGAAAGAGGGTCAGAGGTCAACGGTGTCTGCCATGACCAAGGGCAAGGGTCACTGACCCCCGAGGACGGGTCATGAATGGCGAATCCAGGCAGGTAGGGAAGACGGAAAAAACTTCTACATACGCCTGGAAAGGAGTGGAGCGTTCCAGGCGGTAGACGGTGGACACCTGGAGTAGCGGACGGGTGTCCCAGCGTGGATGAGCTGGAATCGTGTTCCATGTCCAGGATTCTGTCAACGGATGACTTTTCAACTGCAATTGGAAACAAGAGAATTAAGAGAATTATTCAATGTATGTCTGCCTATGTGTGTGTCTGTGCGTCAGTGTGTGGGTGTATGTCTGTCTTTCTTTCTTTCTGTCCGCGTCTGCTGATTCGCATGTGTTGTTTAATATAACATACAGAGCGGTGGCATAGCCAGGGTTTTGGAATAGTGGGTCACATCGACAATTTCGGGTGAAAAGAAAAGGGGCTGTCCGTTAATTACGTGACGTCAACAAAATACGGAAGGGGTTTGAAAAAGGTTGACAGTTGTTGACAGTGGGTCAAGAGAATTTAAGCTGACGTCAACAATATCATTTTTTACAAATAATCGAAAAAATATAAAAGCCTTGAAAACAAAAAAGGTCATCACCACACCACATTTTTACACTTGGCGAGCAAAAAAGGAAAAAGGTTATCGCAAAAATAATTACATTCTAGACTTCTTAGGGGGACCCGTCACTGACCTAAGAGGGCCAAAAGCTTTTGATATAATTATAGGGGCATCACTGAAAGTTTGACAGTTGTTGACAAGGGATCAAAAATTGCCCAAAAATTGTCGACGAACAGCCCCAAAGCTCGCCAAGGAGTTCTTCGCACACTCACGTATTCTCTTCGCTCATGTTACCTACCTCCCCATCCCCGCCCCTAGCTCCCCCAAAATTTCTCTACGGTTTTACGGAAATCCCACGACCGGTTCGTCTGATTTTTTGTAGTATGTGTGCGCGTGAAATTTATGGTATGCAAACTTAAATACGGAAAGTCAACTTTTGCCGTAGTAAGAAGTTAGCAATTGTATGCAGTCATTGCAAGTTCACAAGACAGCGCGAAGAGTCGCGTTGTGTGGCGCCATCTTTATTACCAGTAGATGCGTGTATGAAATAAATGAAAATTTTCAGGAAAAATGTGCGCGTTCCATGTTTCTTGCACTTTCTTTACGACCTCTGTGCGCGCACACAAGCGCACAGCCTCCAGGCGATTGGCACTGATTTTCAACCTCGGATGATCACTGTCTACTGTACCTTCGATCATATTGCTGTCTCTGTAGTTCCGATACCGGTCGACAGGTGGAAGCGAGATGTCTTCGTCGCAGTCTGATCGCTGTTCTTCGTCCTCCTCCACTTCCTCTTCTCCTTTTCCTCCTCCTCCTCCTCTCCACGGGGAGTTTCGCAATGGAGTGGTACACATGCCTTCCCTCTCGGGGGAGACGTTCACAGCAGCAGCAGCAGCAGCAGCAGCAGCAGCAGCAGAGGACGATCTGCATTGGCCCTCGCGTTGTACGAGCAGCGCCGCCTGCCGGTAGGCGGAGAAATTAACGAAAAGTCCAGTAAAGGTAATCGGTGAAGATCCGAGAAAGGCTTCTCTGTAACGTAACAGACACCAAGTGTAATGTTAAACTTCACGCGCATTTTGAAATGGCTTTCGCGCTTTGTGCCAAGACTGCATCGTTATCAACTCGGCACTTCATCCAGGACGAATAGCAGTGCTCTGTGGGCCTACAACTTCATCGTCACATTTTACCCCAAATCACCCCGCTGTTCAACATTTGTGGGGATGGGTTATTAGCAGAGATTTCTGGAGTAAAATGTACGAATTTCGACTAAAGGTGCCTTAGTAAACAGCCCGGGCTGGAAAATGCGGTTTCAAAACACAAGACAGTCAAAATTTTGTTTTTATTCTGTTTGGAATGGAAAAATTATAAAACTCCTCTTGAATGTTTTAGAAGTTTTTTTACTCTCTGCAGACAACTGAAAACATAGGCACGTGTGACAAGAACACAGAGAATGATTTTTGGAGAGATTGACAGGTCAGACATTAAACAAAAATCTATACAGTAAAACCTAAAAACTTGAATTTTATTTCCAACCCTGTGAACTACAGACGTGTTTCTACGTGTTACCTTTCTAGGTCTGAAATTCTCGCAGAATCCCTGAATCCTTTGGCAAAAGGATTTCTGTCGATCTTCAGTTTTGTAATCTGCCAACAAAAACAACATTTTCTGCTTAACATTGAGGGAGGGGGTTCTTGTGCAGATTTTGAGAGGTACTTTTCTAGAAAATGTGGTGCCGATATTTTTTGGCTGTCAGTAATACGTTATCAACTCAAAAATTGGGGAGATTAAACCCTACCCCATCACCCCGTCACGCCCCTAACCATAAGAGGTATGATCTTCTCGTTTAGCGTGCTTAGCGGGTCTGTAAAATTTAGCACATTATATCCGAGGGTGCGTTATATCCAATACGGTAGCGCATCACACTGGACTGCACATTGCGGTACATTATAACCGAGAATACATTATAACTTTAACCATGTCCGATATGAAATTGACTGTAGGTACAGTAGATATAATATATATATATATATATATATATATATATGCTTGTGTGTGTGTGTGTGTGTGTGTGTGTGTGCTTTGTGTACTTTGTGTGTTTGTGTGTTTGATAAAAAGGAACAGACCAGCTGGTTCTGGTAGGCTGTTACAGCGATGAAGACTGTCTCCTCGAAGACAAATGTCTTTCCAGATTTCACGGGACCGCTGTTTTCCAGTGGACGTGGATCTTTGACTGGAGAGAAGTCCCTTTCCAATTCAGAATCAACTTGCAAAGGTCTTCTTCGTGTTAGAATCACCCTGGGCTGGTACTTGTGCATGGAATTCAGGACAATCTGAGAAATAACCGAGTTATTGTTAGACAACAAAGAATTACGCCAGATAGCTCAAACAACGAGATTAGATTAAGATATACAGGGCGGGGTCTATAAAACCGCTATCATCCTGTTTCACTGTAAATATTTCCGCAATCCCATAATCAAAATGCATGAAAATTGGTGTATTTCTGCAGTATGACATCCTGAATGCAGCCATTGAGTTTCCTTTAAAATTCCAAAGTGCAACGGCGCCATCTAGCGAAAATAAGGCGAGGGCTAGGACGCGTTCATAAGAAATAGAGCTACCACTGCCTACCAGTGTTTTATCCAGATCTCAGGTCTTGTGGGTGAGGGGGGCAAATTGACTTGGCTGGAGTGGAAGAGACACTGTTCAATGCAAAACTTTGTCAGTGCCACTGTGCTGGGATTTTATGGGGGATTTTAGGAATTTTATTCAGACCTGTATAAAACACTGTGAGAGCTACTATATGAGTCAAAATGCATAGAAGCCAGATCCATTTATATCAGGCTCTCTAAAAATTAGATCAAAAGTTCCTTATTGACAGCGACTGTTGAAAGTGGCGAGGTAGAGATGGCAACGGGTCATAGGCTATGGGTCATGGTTGAAGGGTTCAGTGGGTCACGTGGGCTATTTTGAGTGACTCGTTGTCACCTCCGTTGACACGAAAATAAGAATCAATGCTATATATTTAGGAGTGATTGCCGAATACATGTCCGCTCCTGTCGTCTGCGTTGTTGGTCAGTTTGACCTTTTCGAACGAGATCGTCTGCTTCGAGAGTTGGTCGGCGTCGAACGGCGAGTCCGGATGGACGTAGACCCGGGTCTGGAGCGCCGGGTCGGCCTTTCCGGCGACCAGCCACGACGAACGATGATAGGCGTACCGGTAGCGCCTGGCGTCCACCGGTACGATGTCCATCGAGACGAAGTACGCCGCTTCTGGGTCGAACGTACCGAAGAAATTCACGCGAAGGGTGGGAAACATCCGTCTGCAAAAGCAATGAAACTGAAAGTGAAAGTGAAAGTAAGACTAAAGAGAAGATCAAAATTGAAACTGAAACTTAGATAATTTTTAATTGTCTTTTAAATGTTTTTTTCTTCATCAATAAAGATTTCTCAAATTCTCGTCGTATTAATAGCAATCAAGTATTCGACTGTTCGGCTTTCGCATAAAGGATTTGGAAATCCAAAAATATCCAAGATTTGGGCGAATCATTTATTTAGCGCCACAGCGATTTAGGATGAGATCGCTACCTTCCCGATTTCGTGATTATCATTTCTGTTCCGAGTTCGTGAAATTTTTTCCAGAGTTCTTTCGTTTCGAGTCGACAACTGATTCCGTCCAAGGCATCGTCGAATTCACGAGTCATCTTCGTCTTCGTCGTCATCACACCGTTGCCGTCGTCATCATCATCATCGTTGTTGTCGTCGTCTTCTGCTGTGTTGTTGTCGTTGTTTGCTGTAGAAAATGATGATGACGACAACGAACGAGAATTTGTAATAGAGGACACTAGATCCTTGGGTCTTATCGAAGTTTCTTTTTCGTCCATTCTTTCTTTCTGTTCTTCATCCCCTGTCCTCTGCTGCTGCTGCTCCTCCTCCTCCTCCTCCTCCTCCTCCACCTCCTTCTCCTCTGATCCCCTCTCATCCTTGTATCCTCCTTCGATGACATCTGCCTCCCGCAATACAAGTTCCTCGTTCGCTGTGAATTCTAAATGAAGAAAGCAAACTGTTTCACTGTTTGACTACTCTTTTCTGCAGTTCGTCCAGTTTAAAGTTTTTCACGATCAAGTGGATAAAATATTCCATATCCATGACATGGAAAAGGGGTCAGAGGTCAACCGAGATGTTTTGGACATGGATATTTTTACACCCCTAACACCCCCACACACACAATTTGAGACCGACATCCCTCAACGCCCCGGTTTGAGCCAGGGATGACCTTTTTGCATGTCAGACTTTTTCATCAGCGACCGACCCCTACCGACACCCCCCAAATTGATAATTCTAGAAATAACCCTGGTTTTGGAGCTACGCAAAATCTACCAGTTTTGTCTTCAATAGAGAATGTTCTATGTAAGACTCTTGGCAGTGGTGTAACCAGTCTCCAGGGTATGGCAGGTAGGACGGATGCCCTGGGCGCCACTTGAAGGGGGCTCCATAAGGTCTGTGATCTTGCTCTCTCTATACTCATGCAGCGTAGAAAGAGAAGAAACTGAGAAAACTGTCTTTGAGTAAATCATAGATTATGGATTGGTGTTCGCATCAATAAAAGCAAGAATAGTGCATCTGTAGTTTTAATCTTTTGCCACTAAAATATCACGATTTGTTAATTTATTGAAGATTTGTTAACCTGTTAATTTAATTTTCTCCCCTTCCCCGATGCCTTGAGCGTCAAACACCCTAGGCACACATCCCGACTGTTGGAACTAAATCACGACCTACAGAACACCGTTTTTAAAAACAGAACTTTGACTATTTAAGAAGAAACAGTATACAACAAAAGAAGAGGCATTGGGCTTGGAGGCTTTGTAATGCTCACCTTCTGGGGCGTGGCGTGTCTCTACCATTGATGTCTCCACCGATTCTAACGATGTCTGGCACCTGTCACGTTTCCCATCCGAAGAATCACCTTTGACATCGTCTACGACGCACCTCTTCTTGACTTCCGGTCCTTCGGTGACGTCACTTCCGATGAGCGACGCTATCGAGAACGCCGTTGCCTTTAACGACATGACTTTGTCGGGAAACGAAGCGCTCACGTGACGCTTGACGACACGGTCACGCATGAATGAGTCTGAGGGAGGTGACAGCTTGACTGATGATTGACACCGAATCGAATTCGAAGCTCCAAATCTCGACAATTCGTCCATTATTTACCCTCTTAAAAATCCTATCCCACTATTGGATTTGGATTGGATGGAGGTGCAGGTGCCACATCCCGGACGCGTCCTTATCCTACAACGGAATGGGGAAATCCGTATTCGTGTAGGCCTATAGCCTACGTTGGCGTGAACAATAAATGAAGAGACTTTGTTTTTGAATGTTCGCTTCAGATTCGATGCCAGTTTAGAAATCGAAGATGAGCAGATATATTTCGTTGAACGCAAATTACAAATTCCGGCCAAAAATCGTTTCTTCCTACATGCAGTCAAAATCGTCTGATAATTTCAAGACAACTGAAGAAAAATTCTTTCAAATATTTCTTTTGGCTTTCTTTTGCACATCCTTCATTTCAAAATCATATTTTATAGCATTATTCTGCTGAAGAAGGTCACACGCTCCAATTATTTCTTGCAAATGATTAAAAGTTACGATTAACACGAAAATCGATGTCAAGATATCCGCATCTCTAGGCTTAGTCTAAATATGGAGCGTATCCTTCAAGTTCCGACGTCTTGCTCCGTGAAAGACAGACACGAGTCCTGGAAGTGGATCCGGATACGTAGGATCATTGGAGGCCGTCGCAAAGGAAAGTACCGCCCCCTTTCCAGACACTGTCAGTCAGTCTGACAGTTTCAGAGGCGGAGAGAGAGATGGGCAGACGAAGGGGGACGACCGGTTGTACGCTTCCAGATGCTGGCAGCGTTGGCAGTTCGATTTGACGACAACTGGATGCTGGAAGAGCGGGTGGAGAGACATGGAATAAAACTTCCATTTCAACAAATCATCATTGGTATTGTATCACGTGATCTAATCCACGTGATCCGTTTTCGGTTAAGCTTTCCGAATATAGTCGTATTGAAGAATGTGAGTTTGAAGAACAACTGTTGTCATAACGAACGAAAATTAATATAGGGTCTACCATGTCTAGAACTGAGACAGATTCCAAATCGACAATAAAATATCTATTTTTCAAAGGCAAGATGGAGGTTCAAACATCGAGAGTTCAAGCAATCGCTTGAAAAGACATTAAAATAGTGACAACCCTAAAAGTTCTCAACCCCCCCGCCGCTTAACTTTTTCGTAACTTCTTCTACGAGGGTGGTAAGTGGTATCCTACCACCCTGTCTGTCTCTGCCTAGACTCCGAAAATTAATTGATTTGTGTTGTGCATCGTTGGATTCCGAATTCTGAACCCCACAAACTGATATTTGCAAGTGGCCGATTTTTTACAGCTAATTCAAATTCTGAGCCATCAATCATGATCAGTATTGATTACTCTATAGAAACCTAACCATTTTCAGATTTTCACATTGAATGTTAAAATGGCGCTGTTATTTAACTACAATTGAATAAAAATTACAAATAACATATGTTTCCTTACTATTATACTCAGTGTCGTAAACCTGGCGTCAACATTGGGTGGGATAGAATCGTCGATAAAGTCAGGTCAGGCCCCTTTTCGTCTCCCAAAAAGTCTTGACGAGCAAAAAACAGAAAAAAGGTCATCCGTAATGAGTGATTTTACCATAAGGCAGAAAACATTGAAAACATTGGGGATAATTAATACTCTGTCTCCCTTTAACCAATTATTGGGGGGACCGTCCCCCGCCGTCCCCCTCGTGTTTTACGCCCTTGATTATACTCATATTTCAATCAACCAATGGCAGCAGTGCGCTAATAAATGCGAAACAGGCCTATAAGCAATGCAATGCAGAGTCTTGTAAATCACATTATCACATAAATTATTTTCGGTATTTCATAACATTTAGCAATGTATGTTGCATTAATACACCAGGTGGCAGTAAATGATAACACAAATCAACCTCAATTTCTGTAGCACCCGTTTACAGGTTGGGATTTCCTCCACTCCGTCTCCTTCCCTTTTCCATTCCCAATCTCGACAAATGGACTCGGTCAAATGGAGCAGTTTATCGGGTCTCAACTGTACACTTTCTTCGCGCTGGTGTTACACCGTCTCTTGCTTATTAGTTTGATTTGGCAATTTCGTTAAAATTTATTCGGCAGGTGGCGCTTTCCGAAATCGACATATCTTGAATTAATGTTAACGAATTTGCCAAAATAAATTATAATAACTAAGAAACTTCTGGCCTTAATTTCAGAACTATCTTTTGACAATTCTAATCGGATTCCACTTATCCTGGTCGTCGTTATTACTGTAGGCATTAGTGGCGTAAACTGGATGTCGAAATTGTTGCCCACTAAAAAAATTCATGACATTTTTTTCGATCTAGAGCATTCAAATGAGGATTTCATCCCCTCCCCCTCCCAACAAAATCTCGGAATCCGTCCGTGGTCGAGTAACGCCATGCAGGCGTAACCTTGGAGCTCGGCGCATGCTTCGAATCTTGTTTTCCGACGAGAGACAATTAAACCTTTCAAAAGTTTCAAGTGTCCAAGGACACGTCATATCCCGTAGCAAAAATTGTATTCTGACGTCACATCCGGCGATCAACAGACCGACAGTAAACCTGAACTTGAGAACCGGATTATATATATATATATATATATATATATATATTATATATATATATATATATATATATATATATATATATTCAATGGCGGTTTCTGGATTAGGCAAGGTGGGGATGGTGTTCAGGTGAAACTTCCAGCCATAAGGGGACAACTATTTTTCGTAAACCAGCACATACAGAATGCATGCACGAAAGTGTGGCATTCGATCGGGGTCATGGCGCCCCACCCCCGGTCCCAAATGTGGACCTGACTCTAGGCACATCCATCTAAACAGACAGAGCGAAGTTGGGTATACAGAGTCGATTGTAAGTGATATCTTGTCGAATAATATATATATATATATATATATATATATATATATATATATATATATATATATATATATATATATATATGACGACGCGTGTACAGTCCAATGGTAAACAGTTTGACTTCATCACTTGGGGTTTTGGGTGGGGTGGGTGAGGGGATGACGGAGTGGGGAATAGTTGACTGACGGGTGGGTGAGGGGGATTGGATGGGGTTAGTGGACGAATGAGTCTCGCAGTGCGTTTTATCAATTGCGGCGTCTCATTTTGATCTATTATCGTAAGATTACGACGTGTTGTGTTTAAGGCGTTTTTGAAGCATCACGCTAGAGAGAGAGAGAGAGAGAGAGAGAGAGAGAGAGAGAGAGAGAGAGAGAGAGAGCGAGAGAGAGAGATACAGAGATACAGACAGAGACAGAGGCATATATCGACCAGAAACATAGACATGCAGTGAGCCAAAGGCAGACGTGTGTAGAGTAGCAGAAAGAGAGAGAGAGAGAGGAAGACAGACAGACAGATAGACAGAGGTAGGCCTACAGAGTAGCAGAGAGAGGGAGAGACAGACAGACATACAGAGATAGAGAGAGATAGTGAAGAATGCAGTAGTGGCACATATGGTGTTTTTTGCCACGTGTCCTGATGTCACGTACGTTTTATTTCCTTGGCTAAATGAGTGCATCACGTAGAGTAGTAGACGCGATGAACGGACGACCTATGATCAGGATCACTGCGATCGGGTTTTGTGTTACCGCACAGAGTTTTATAATAAAACAGCGCAACAAATCAATCGAAAACTTAAAACTTAACAAACAGAAAGCGAATGCTAAAAAATCTGGCGAAAAACTGCCAGAATTCGTAAATGGTTTTCTGCAAAATTGAGAGCGAGCGAGCGAGAGAGAGAGAGAGAGAGAGAGAGAGAGGTTTTTAAGAACCGCCTAATACGCTAGAATTTTACTTCCCTAGAAACTTCTGCCGACGAGGGCAGGATCTGTTTTGCTCTTCCCCATTTTCCGGGAATTTCGATTAATTAAAAAAGCAAAAAACGCGCCTAGGAAATACTCTCGGACCCGTAAGTCGACGGTTCTTCAAAACACATCGGCGAGAGTACAACGCAAAAAGCAACCGGCTAGACAGGTGCTCGTTTAAAGGTCAATGCATGTTTGTCCCCGTATTAGAACACGGGCGAAAGGTCAACTCGGACTCTGTACCAGATGATGCCTGGTTGGGGGGGCGAGCAGGGGTAGGGGTCTGGTTTGGGGCGGCGTGAGGGGGTGCGTGGGAAGTATGGATAACGAACGTTGCTCGGTGCAAAGCCTTTAAACAGAGTGGAATACAGGAAAATACCAGACAATGACGTGGGCATGACCAAAGACAGGTGGATCCTAAATCTATTGGCGACCGTGAAAAACAACTTGCTTACTTATTTTGAGGGCGATGTGCTTTTAGAATGAGCGCAACGTTCTGCTTCCAAATTGGAAACGGGTTTGTCATTAATGACGCAAAAGTATTGCAGTAGTGGAAAATGAAGAAATACTAAATATTAAATTTCATGCAATGACAGCAGCAGCAGCAGCAGCAACAACAACAACAACAACAATAATAATAATAATAATAATAATAATAATAATAATAATAATAATAATAATAATAATAATAATAATAATAATAATAATAGGGATTTAAGTGATGCAGTAGAATTTCTGGTGTGTTGGAAACCACTGCCGCTCATATAGCCATCTATTCTAACTCCGGCTTTAAAATGAAAGGAAAACACCATGTTTATTTATTTCTTTATTTCTTTATTATCTGTGATTTTGCAGACAATAAATAGCTCGCAGATTAGCATTCGAACATAATGACACCAGAATGTTTTTACTGACGTTGCTGAGAGGCAAGAAAAAGATCTCAGAGGTCAAAAGGTTATCAGAGGTCAACCTCTGAAGAGTCCATTTGACTTTCAGGCTTCGCTGGGGGACGTCTTTGAATTGGTGTTTTCAGACAGGTGAGCAAGATCAACAGAGCTGATACGTCGATGTTGCCGTGATTAATACCTTCTCTAAAATACGAAAACACCTTTTATATCAGCGCAGGTGTAGCAAAATCAACCTGAGGCATATAAAGCAATCAAAGACTCTAAATTGGCAAAACAGGTGTTTGATATTCGCCTCAAGAGTCTCTGGTCCGTAATTATGTTCGCTTAAGTGGAGACAATGGAAGCATAAAGGATAAACAGGGCGTCATTAAGACAATAGTCACGAAATAGAATTCACCTCAAATAAAACGTAAACATGTTTAAAATAAAGTAGAATTTACTGTATACACCGAAGCTCTAAACACTTCTCAATTAGCATAGGCCTCGTTCTCTTGGCTCTTGAGCAACCTACGTGCAGACCTACACGTCAAAGGTACATAAATCTAATGACTTTTTGCTTTACGAACTGACAAAAGTCTATAGTGTTAGAAAAAAACTAGGATTTTATAATCTAGGACCCGATAAAACATCTCCTGTTTAAACAGCTCGTTGAGGCCATAGGAGGCCCATAGTAGAGGCCTAAACAGCCTAAAGATGCCATGGGAGAGACCTAAAGAGGCCCTTTGGAGAGGCCTAAAGAAGTCCATGGGAGAGGCCTGAAGGAGTTCATGGCGTTAATCATGCAATAACAATATAGTGGATAGAACTATCCAGTGGCGTAGCCAGGGTTTCCCGAAGGGGTTATGATCATTCCCAACTTCAAAAAATCCTCCTGACAAGCAAAAAAGGTTGTCACCTAATATTTTGCTTAAGTAAGTTAGTTATGTAGCGCTAGCGCTATATGAGCGCGTACAACCACATTGATATTTTTCTTTGCTTCTTTTTGTTACCTTAAACCCGATTCTGGCGCCCCTCCACTCACAGATTAATAATACACAATAAAATAATTTTGGTCGGAAAACCAAGGGGGTTTAACCCCCAAACGTTCTTGGCTACGTCACTGGAACTGTCGCACTATTGTTTAAAATGAATAAGACATTTCTCGAGATGTTGAATATCCGGCGATCCCGAACCTCTCTCTGCCCGAAAACAATCGGCAACAGTATACATGTGTTTTAATGTCAACTCAAATCAGTTACAGGCTGTCTATAGCAATGACGTCGTCAACAAGCGATACACGCAGCTCAGCTAAGGCCACCTGAATATAAAATTAATGTGTTCGTACTTCAACTGAAATTCCTTTGTACTAATCTGCCGCTAATCGACTTAAGAATATAAGATAAGAACAAGAATAAGATTATAGATTTAGCGATAGATCAAAACCTATCTAATCATAATATTTTCACATGAAGCATTGATTGATGCGAAGGGAGCAGAAGGAGGTGAAGCAGTGGCGGCTCCACCGGGGGGCAGGGGGGCCCGTGCCCCCTACTGAGTGCCTGGCCCCCCAGTGGCCCCTCCAGTTGGGACCCTATACTTAATGCTACATACATTAAACAACAAATGGTTGGCCCCCCATGATTAGAAGTTGCCACCCCAACGCCCCCCACTTGCCAAATCCTAGAGCCGCCACTGAGGTGAAGGGTAACGGCCACCCAAGTATTTTAAGCATAGCATTCAAGCGATTGCTGCAGGCGCTATATAATCCCAGTTCCTAATGAGAATGACTACAATCTTATTAACCATCTGCCTTAAAACGTTCCATTCTGACTAAAACTAGCAACTACCCTAGACTCTGACTAAGTTAAGTTATAAATCATCTTACCATCTTTTACCCAAAACTCTAAGCACAATGATAGTCTTACTCTCAAACAGCAGCTCTAGATATAATCTGTACTCTATAGAAGGTGTAAGCCGCAAATGACAATTTTCAAAAGCTTGAAAGCCGCATTGCCACTATTAGACACGAAAACGAGGTAGTGTGATCCAATTCTTTACGATATTTCATTAAATCTCTGTTGCTGCTGCTGCTGCTGCTGCTGCTGCTGTTTTAGCGGGATCAATGATAAACTTGTCAAACAGGCAAATTTATTACTGTTATGTCACAATAATTGTATGCTTCTGTTGATCTTTTAATATGTTCATCCACATTTTTTAAAAACATTTTGCGAGTCGCAGATTCTGCTAGAAGAGCCGTATTCGACTCGCGAACCGCCCTTTGGCCACCCCTGCTCTACAGGAACCATAGACCTCTTAAAGTAAGGACTGACGTCAGCCATGCTCGGGTTCGCGAACTTGGGTCCATTGAGTTTTAACACCATAGCATCTATTAACTGCTGTAACTGGAGTTCGCACAGTGATACAGCTGTGAAATTTGGTAGTCACATTAAGAAATGAATTCTCTACGCACCTCAAGTAACTGGAAGTTGATGACGTCATTACACTGCAAAATACATTGATTTTATAACGATAGTAACGATTATAACCATGTTATAATCAATGTATTTCGCAATTATTTGATGCTGCTGATCTAGGCCGAATATATAGTAATTAGTATCGTAATCTAGCAGGCAAGAATTCGGTTTTATATGTATTGAGTAGGATCGCAATATTATTGCCAGTAATATAGTCCAGTGGCGTAGCCAGGATTGCGAAACAGGGGGAATATGTAGAATTTCGGGCAAACAAGGTTCGTCAAGAAGTTATTCGCAAATTCATGTAGGCCTACTGTATTCTCTTCGATCATGCTACTTACCCCTCCCCAAAAACTTTCAGCGGTCTTGCTCAAATCACACGACCAGGGTCGCTGCCAGAATAGGGGGTCGACCCCCGCGGCCAAGCCAGTGGTTGTCTGAAACTGATCCTCGTTTTATTTTCCCATGCAATTATCAGCCGGTATTGAACCCAGGAGAGTAGTCAGTATCCGAGAATTAGGAGGCAATGTCGCGCATACACTCAGACTTCTGAATTCTGTTGTGTCACAAGAATGCAGTGGCGTAGCCAGGATTGCAGAATAGAGGTCCTCACATTTTGCGCCCAAAATGTCTTGACGAGCAGAAAAGGCCATCGGTTCTAATGCTTAGTGCGTTTTCCTCGACTGTAAGCGATGGTGCCACCTAATTCTCAATTCCTGGCCCCCACGCATATATAAATATATATATATACATATATATATACTGTATATATACATATATATACATATATGAATGTATATGAATATATATGAATACATACGAATATATATATATATATAAGAATATATATGAATAACCACAGGGGCACGGGAGCCCGGCCTCCCTGTTTGGATCAGGACCGGTCTTGAGATTTGCCCAAACCAGTGATAAGTTAGGGGGTATTTGGGGATAGTGCTAGATCGAGAAAAACCCACCAAGCGTCTGAGACGATGATCTTTTTGGCTCGTCGACAAATTTGGGCCGAAAAATGTGAGTGCCGGTATTCTGCAATCCTGGCTACGCCACTGCATTGTTGTGACACAGCTAAATTCAGAAGTTTGTGTGTATACGCGACGGTGTCACCTGATTCTCGGATCCTGGCTACTTCTCTTGGTTCAATACTGGCAGATAATTGCATGAGAGAATAAAGCGAGGATCCGTTCCAAACAACCATTGGCGTAGCCACGGGGGCCGGGCCCCTGTTCTGGCAAGTCGTGTGATTTGAGCAAGATCGTTGAGAAATTTTGGGGAGGGGTAAGTAGCATGATCGAAAAGAATTCATGAATTTGCGAATAACTTCTTGACGAACCTTGTTTGCCCGAAATTCTACATATTCCTCTTTTTCTGAACCCTGGCTACGCCACTGGATTATATTCCTGGTAATAATATTGCGATCCTACTCAATGCATATAAAGCCAAATTCTTGCCTACTAGATTCCAATGCTAATTACTATATAATATTCGGCCTAGATCAGCAGCTTCCAATATATGCGAAATACATTGATTTTAACATTATTTAAATATCAATTTAAAATCAATGTATTTTGCAGTGTAATGACGTCATCAACTTTCGGTTACTTGAGGTACGTAGAGAGTTCATTTCTTAATGTGACTACGAGATTTCACAGCTGTATCACTGTGCGAACTCCAGTTACAGCAGTTAATAGATGCTATGGTGTTAAAGACAATGGACCCGAGCATGGCTGACGTCAGTCCTTAATTTAAAAGGTCTATGACAGGAACATACACGTAGATCATATAGACTGGTCATGCATGCACCGCTTACCGTTCTTTATAATAAACAACAGTTGAACATCTTTCGCGGTTCAAGTGTAACAGAATTGAAAACAGATGTCGGATGCGTTACGGTAGTCAAGGCAGCGGGGACCTGCTTGCCCCCGCCAATTTGCACTGCACTTATCCACTTTGGCGTGCGCACTTCTCGAAGCACGGACATTGCATCACGTATAGAGATGTTATGTCTTGCTATCAATTTCTCAAGAGATTTGATATTACGTCCGCGAAAACGTAACTTTTAATACCCTTTATTGGAATAATTCCGAGTGAAAAGCTTGTAATTATTACTGTGATAAATCTATGTAATCTGTGTAATATGTGATTATACTATTTAAAATAATATGTAATTTTTATTTTCTTCAGCACTCTATGCATCAATCTATGTATACGCTTATCTCAGATCTAGCAATCAGCGGCGTAGGTGGTATAAGCCATTAATCTGGGGTAAGTTGCCATTACTTTCCCCAGATCTACGTTTGACCGTGCTATGCTTATCGCTGGTCGTCATTTTACCAACGCCCTCTAGCGAGTAAGGTTGAGTCGACTTTAGGGTTCCTGCGGGCATCGAATCCGCGACCTTCTGAGTTGAAAATGATTGAAAATAATGAAAGTTGACTTCTGTTCCAGTTCAGAATTACTTTTCAGGAGCTGT
>CM030832.1:35687195-35692195 GCA_018105865.1 Metaphire vulgaris | reverse complement strand
GAGAGAGAGAGAGAGAATTTATCGCCTATAGACCCTATAGACTTTCAAAAGAGTTGGCAAAATTATGAACATATACGAAGAATGCCATAATATATGAAAGGCATACTTCGTCAAAAAAGGTTACAATGTTTAACCGCGTATAAACTCAATGCCCGTAGCAGGGCCTGTTTTAACGTGCAGTGATACACAAAATGTGCAGTGATAAAATGAAAACGTGCAGCGGTAAAATGCAATTTTCTGTGCTTTGTGCAGTGATAAATTTTCCGAACGACCTTTTTTGCTTGTTTTTTGCGCGGATGTCCACAAATTTTCTGAATTTAGTGCAGTGGTAAATTTTTCTTAAAACAGGCCCTGGCCCGTAAATTCCGGTGCTGACTCCTGAGCCCCGTTTTTTTGTGGCCATGATCCCATGGGTGGCTAAGCCATTCATCGGCGGACGGTGGCCATGTCATTCCGTCGAACCCTATGGTTACCTTCGCAATGTTGCCACTGTTACTCATTTTACCACTGCGATCGAGTGAAGGCCGAAGCCCCTGTAATGGAGAACAGATCTTATATTGCTGTAGATGTGTAACATTAGGAATGTCGTGCCACTGCAGATGTCAAGCTGTCGCTATATGTCAGAGCAGTTTGTCACTTCAAATGGCACGAACGCATCTAAATAAAAGCCAAACGAAAGAAGGCTTCGTCAAGCTGGCAACCATCCGTGTAATTGCGAACAGAAGATCGCTCACCAGCAGGCAGAGGCGTAGCCAGGAATTTGATTTGAGAGGGTATAAATGTTTGGGGGGTATAAACCTTAACTATAAACCATATAAACTACATGTAGCCACGTATAACCACATATAAATCACATAAAAGCTTTAAGGTAGACTGATTTTGGGGGTGTATATATACCTAAATATCCCCCCGTCGCTACGCCTCTGCCAGCTGCCAGCAGGCAAATGTTCTTGACACTGCACTTTCTAATCAATGCCCTACATTTCGGCTTTGACGGTGGCTGGTCAAGGCCAGGCCCTTTCAGAGATCAGAGGAGGCCGGGATTTGTGAAAGATTTTAGGGCTCCTGGTCGGTACCCTAACTTTTTATACTAATCTAGACCTTCAAGAGAATTACAAAAAATAATTTATGTGAGCATAGGCCTATGATATGATTATATTATTATATTTTAGTAGCATATGGATGCGAAAGCTGGGCCATCAAAAGAAAATAACGCAAATACTATAGAGACCGAAATAAGTCAATTAAGTCAAAAAAGACATCTATACTATAGATGTCTTTGCAAAGAATATCATTTACAGAAAACAAACGAAGAAGTCTTTAAAAAGAGCGAACACCAAACGAAAATCCCTTCTTCGCTGTCAAAGACACAAATTGACTTATTTCGGTCACATAAAAAGAAACACAAAATATAACCTACAACAAACAATTCAACAAGGTATCATGCCAAGAAGAAGAAAGAGAGGCCGGCCGAACTGAATGTGGGTGCATTGGGTGGACGACATAGAAGAGTGGTCTTAAATGACTAAAACTGCCGCAGCAAAAGCATCGAAAGCAAGAACTGCCTGAAAATGATGTTCGTGATGTCATCTCATCTTCAACTATACTGAAGGAAGGAGGAAATGATGATGACAATGATTATTTTGACTCTTTTGAGACCCCCTTTTTAACTTAAGCAGAGAGTCGGGCCAAGTGAACCCCTGGGCCCCCTAAGGGTATCCGGACGTTTCATCTCAGGACGATTCATATCAAGGACTATTCATCTCAGGACGTTTCATCAGAAGGACTATTCATCTTAGGACTATTTATCTCAGGACTATTCATCTCTGATAAAGTTATAAGAGTTAGAGTTAGGGTTAGGGTGATGAAACGTCCTGAGATGAATTGTCTTTGATATGAATCGTCCGCGTTGAATCGTCCTGAGATGAAACGTCCTGAATTCCTCCTAAGATAGGGTCTGATGAAGGCCATGAAAATATTCGAGTAACAGTTGCCTAGTTTCGCAGATTAAAAATGACAATAGAGCGGAAGAAGTTTGAAATAACTCAGGTCAGTCCCCATTTCCTAAACGACTTTTGTCCCAGTTTTAGATAACAGAGAAAGCACAGGCATGTCTGGTTTCCAAGGCATTCGCGTCTTTGTTAAACTGTGGCGTATCTAGGACAATGCAGTTAGGGAAGATGCCCTGGGCGCCACTTGATGGGGGTGCAATGACCTCTGTATCCTAGGCACGTCTCTGTTGTGGAACTAATTATTCCGCAGACAAATTCGAAGATCACGAAGAAGTTCTTTGTAACTTGTATTATAAATAAGCAGATTTTCCATCATCAAGCAATGATGATAACGACCACAACGACGAATATCATTATGATGATGCTATATACGGTATTTAGAATAGTTTTTTCCGTTCAAGTTTGATAACAATACCGATCCTGTACCAACTCATAAACACCGAATATATATATATATATATATATATATATATATATATATATATATATATATATATATATATATATATAGGCACATGTATTTTACATGTCTATACATGGCTATATGCATTCTGCCAGCATAGTTATCTATTAAATACAGCATTTACAATTATTGACTTCGTCTAAATAACTTCGTCCTATTAATAATTAATTGAAAGTTGCTTTCCAAGAATTCCTTTCAGACGTGATATCTTAATCTTAACATAGGCCTGTGCTCTCGACGTAAAGCCCAGTGTTTAATCTAGACTCCTGGACTCCGGAGCGAAACTGACAAAGCCGGGGGAATTCTGCTAGGGGGCTGCTGTTAGTTAATGTAGTATGCCAAAAATTTCCGGGGGGATTTGAAATTCCAGGGGGAAGGGCAATTCCTCCCGGAAACGGCCTAGAATAAACCCTGGTAAGACCGCTTTAAGATGACAACTACGATAACGATGATTATGACGACGATTAACTGACAGCATCATCATTATCATCATCATAGAGCGAAAGAGGAAATACTGAGAAGACGAGACATGCATTTTCGTATAATAATATTCTCCTATGCTGCGATTGGTCCATTTCAAGGCTAAAAATACAGGTTGACCTACAAACATAATTAACTGCACCAAACCATTGTTATGCTTGACTTTGAAGGCGATAACCAAAGCAATAGCAATAGGCCTATAGATTCAACATTTAACCTAAACCGAGTGTGCATAAAATCATAGAGTTCAAAGTTCAACAAGCATGCCTTATACTGTGTAAGCATTAGTTAATTATAGGCGCCTATTTAACACGTCCCGTTTCTTAGATTAATGAAGTGCATATGCAAACAAATGACCTCTATAATAGGTGCGAATTTGAAGATGTGTGACCGCGGCTTTAGTTTCACAGCTATTATTGTTAAGCATGATAATTAGTGTGACTTTAGTGTTGCCGCTGGTCCTATATAACGAACGACCTTGTACTTTGTTAACGGCAAGACTGCCTCGGTAATGTTTAAATGTATGTCTAGAAAACGTACGTCATGACACGAGTCATTACGTCATATGACACGATTCAGTACGTCATATAACACGAGTAAGTACGTCATAACATGAGCATGGTGTTACAATTCAGGCGATCGCGTCTTGTTTCCCACTATATATATACAATGACGTCATCAACAAATGTACGTAACTATGTTGTCACTTTTTGGGTTTTCTCATCCTCGGTCACGTGTCACCAGGAGTGGCGCACATAAACCGACCTTGATGACGTCAGTCATCAGTGACGCACACGACACCAGAGCAGACGGATTATTAGAGCGCAAGATCGTTTTTCTCATGTGTTACCGCCCGTTCTTTATTGTTTCGTTCAAATGGTATCACATGGTAGCCACCTCAGTTATGACCGTCCCCGTTATGACCGCCCCAGTTATGACCGCCACCGTCCGGAATTGTTACCATGACAACAGTGAGATAGGCTCTGTCAGGGCGTTTTGAAGAATCCTTGGCTCTATCCAGGGAGTATCATTACTATTAATGTAGCAGCTGTCTACCAGGAAAGGCCGCTATAATAAATACCTGACAAAGCAGCCGCACACAATTATCAAAACACGTGCAACCCTCTGATTGGTCGCACATGGCTGGTCAGCGCTATCATAATGGACATATATCTCATCACTGATGTTGTTCACAACCGTACTACTTTTTAACTGTAATCTCTGCTCTCTAGTTTGCAATCACATGTGGGCACCATTTAAATCCATAGTTGCAATCATTTATTAGTCTTATAATACGTTGATATTATGCAGTAACTCATGTAGCCTACTTGATTTTGTTACGGCGCAGAGTAGGCGATTAGTCACTAGTCAGCCATAATTAAAGAAATGATAAACGAATCTCTGATTGTGGTCGAGTAATTTAGTACACAATTTAGTACTTCATTAAGGTGCCATGCGTTGCTGCATCGGCAATGCATGACACCAGAGAAGAAGAAGAAGAAGAAGAAGAAGAAGAAGAAGAAGAAGAAGAAGAAGAAGAAGAAGAAGAAGAAGAAGAAGAAGAAGAAGAAGAATTTAGAACGTATGCCAAACTGTATTTGTGTAGCGTAATCTAATTTATTTTAGTATTAGAAGCACATAAGCCAACCGAATAGGTCTCGAACGATTCTACTTTGTCCCTGACAGTTTTCGAATTCTACAACATAGTGAAATAAGTCAACAGAATAAGTATACATAGTGTACACGTACTGTATACTTATTATGTTGACTGACTGAAAAGTAGGCTGAAAAACAGACTGAAAAGCCATCTGTTTAGGGAGTTATAACCAGTGTTTTATCCAGACTCCAGGCCTTGGGGGGAATTAACTTGGTTGGAGGGGAAGAGACACAGTTCGATGCCAAAATGTGTGTCAGTGCTGGGGTTTTTGGGGAGGAATTTTGAGGTTTGGGGGAATCTCCCCTGATGGGCCTGGATAAAACACCGGTCATAACCCTTCTAAAGCGGACTTGTCTTCGGTTATGCTATGCTTTTGGCACTCTATAGA